>ML685805.1:10931953-11023513 GCA_007922175.1 Pelusios castaneus | reverse complement strand
TTACAGCTGGGGAGGTCAAGGTTGGATATTAGGAAAAACTTTCTCACGAGGAGGGTGGTGAAGCATTGGAATGGGCTATCTAGGGAGGTGGTGGAATCTCCGTCTTTGGAGATATTTAAGGCCCGGTTAGACAAAACCCTGGCTGGGGTGATTTAGTGGGAGTGGTCCTGCTTTTAGCAGAGGTTGGACTAGATGACCTCGTGAGGTCCCTTCCAGCCCTATGAGTCTATGATTCTATGAACTGGCGAACGTGCCTGCAGGCTGCTGCACGCCAACACTCCCTGGGCCCTCCCAGCAACGTGACTTACCAGCTAACCTTGGTTCTCTATGGTGGGACCCTGTGGTGAAGAAGCCTGAAGTGCTGTGCAGGGGAAGCCAGTTCCCCAGGCCCTTTCTGCACAAGGAATGGCTCCAAAGGAGGCCCTTCACCTGCAGACTCAGGATCCAAGGAATAATGCAGACTCCTTTGATCTTGGAGGCCCTGTCGCTGTCAGATGCACTGGGTCTTATCTCACATCCGAACAGTCCCTGACCTCTGGCTGCACATGACCCAAGGTGACTGCCTGCATCAGGACCGCTCACAGCCAGGCAGTCTGTGTGCGCTCGGGGCCTGGTCTCCTTATCCTAGAGTGCTATGGATCTGGCCTCCCTACGTGACCCAGGCAAAGGGGACAAGCACCCTCATCTCATGCAGGTGTGAGAACATCTGTGGCCCGGAGAGCTGCACTCCCTGCAGAGACAGAGCCTGGAGCAGAGAGAGGATGGGGTCCACATCTGCAGGGGGCAAGGCTAGCGTTGGCTCTGAGGCTCTGCAGTGCAGGTGTCATGAAGGACACTACTCGAGATGTAAAAGAAGCATTGAAGAGTCTACAGAAAAAGCCAGTCAGGTTTCTCCTTGCACAGCTAATGTCACAACAGGGGGTTCTGCTGGAGCCGAACTGCCTACCTCCTGGCAGTGCAGCTCTGCAGAGGACAAATGATCAGACAGCTGTAAAGAAGGAAACCAACCTTCGCTGCCCCAGTCTGATAGCTTTCAGCTCTTCTCCATATTTGTTTTTAATCCATTTGACCCCTTGTAACTGGGCATCCACAATGAGGGGCCAGCGCTCCGTATTGCACAGAATCGTGGCATTCTCAGTAGACATGCGGTCACTCGGCAGCCCTTGGTTGTTCCACGTTGCGATATCTGCATCGTCAGTCAGAAGGCTCAAAGGGTCCAAGCCTGGGGTAACAGGAATTGGTACCTGCAGCACACAAGTTCTGGCTGAAGCACCTGCTGCTCGAGGGTTGTGAGTGATGCTAGGGTGTAGCCCTGCTGGGCATTACATTACTGGATAATGGAAAATGTTTAAAACTTAACGCACCAAGGCCGGTCCGAGACAAGGCTGCTATGCCCCATGCCAGCTGGACTCCTTTTGAAAATGCTCTGCAACGTTTACCCACACAACTGAGTCCATCAGAGAGGGTCACAGCCCCTCGTGGGATCTTTACAAATAGCATGTCATGGGGTGATGAGACAAGCCAGGAACTAACTGCATATATACCCAGCCCTACGTGTGGCCTACATTGCTTTCCCCAACGTGAGACAAATGCCGTGGGCTTTATGGCTCTGCTATCCTGAGTTACCTTTAATTTATTTAAGTATGGTATCCAGTACTTGTCCATCAGCTCAGTCCTGTATTTCTTAGTAAAATAGCCAACATATGAAACAAAGGCTGAGATCAGCAGGACATCCCCACACAGAGTCTTCTCCTGCTCTCTGAAGTTCTCCACAGACTCAGCCCAGCGAACATTTTCCGACGCTAATCCCCCAACAAGCCTGCAGTGAAGTTTCAGAGGAGGCAAGTTTATTAGCATTACTGAATGTTGATAGTCATGTGGCCCCCTGTGCAGACTCAGAGGAGATTCCTGGCCCCCCCTTGGCCTGGAGAATGTACCGTTTAAATAGTGTGATGGAACTGTCAGCCACTCAGTGACAAGGACTCTTTCCAAGCAGATGGTGACAAGCTCCAGAGGGGAGCTGTGTTAGTCTAGTTCAGCCACAGGACTCCTTGTTTGTTTTGCAGAGGCTGGAAATACCAACATATTTGTCTATTTTAACATCTTCCTCGGGAGCTCTGCACAAAGCTTTGGGGGCTGTTGTCCCACGATGCTGGCGAAAGAGAGCGCCCCAGTGAGTGGTATTGTTAGACAGACAGACAGACATACTCACTAGCAGTTGTGCACTGCCACGCTTTGAACCTCTGTGTAATTACAGCACATGCAGAGAGTGATTGCTCCCAAGGGCGCTGAACTTAGAACAGGACAGCGGTACAAAGAAAGCTCCTGCTGGGAAGGCTGTCGTTTAGTGAAAATACTGACAAACTGTAATTATATTAAACCACTGGTTAAAGATATGTTCCTCTCAAGTGATCATTACCAAATGAGGCAACTGAAATTAGGCCCATAACAGGGGTTTTTCAGTGTGTTTCAGTCCATCCAAAAGTTTCTTCCCCCAGCACATGAGGCTATAGTGTGCCAGGTCTAATTTCACAGTGCCGGGGAAGTACGCTCTGACTGCACTGTACCTGTTTGCTAAGGTGATGACTCTGCTGGTAGCGTCAGCCTCTTGTTGGCATTTGATTTTTTCAGCTGTTGCCTTTTCAAATTCTGCTGTCAGAGTGGCCAAGTTGGCATTTAGGTCCTTTAAAAACCAAGATGTTTGCAATTACCTATTAACTGCGGAACCTGCGAGTAGAGCCCACAAATCCACGGATATCCGCATTATATCCACGGATGCAATGCGGATATCCGCAGACCATTTCTTGCAGATCCAGATCCACATATTTTTATCTGTGCATGGCTAGAGCCCTGCAAATATGCGGATATCCATGGATACCCACATTATATCCGCATCCACAGATACAATCTGGATATCCATGGACCATTTCTTGCAGATCCAGATCGGATACAGATCCACATATTTTTAATCTGTGCATGGCTAGAACCCTGCAAATACGCAGATATCCACATTATATCCGCATCCGTGGATACAACACAGATATCCACGGACCATTTCTTGCAGATGCAGATCGGATGTGAATCCACATATTTGTATCCGCGCAGGGCTCTACCTGCGAGTGTTATGCAGTACATAGAGGAGGGGAAAGCTCTGTCTGTTTCCAGGACAAAGCAAGTCTCTTCTACCTGGACTTTGCAGACGTCTAGGAATCTATCCATTATCACTTTTGGCTTCATTCTCTGGCCCACCATTACCACCAATGAGGGATGCCAACCGATTCAAAGACAGATGCTGCCATGGGCGGGGGTTTGGCTAGTCAGAGTAACATGCACTTACTGCAATCTTGTTTTTGATGTGACTGAGTTTATCTTGTGCCTCTGCCAGTTCTGCATTAGCCTCCTCCAGCGCCTGCCTCTTGGGTGCAACATCACAGTACACTTCATAGAAGCGAACAATATTTAAACACCAGGAGCACAGACCTGCTGCAGCTGTTGACTTTGAGAGGATGAACTCGGGGTCAAAGGTTGGATCTGACTGGTAGGGCCTAGAGAGAAAAAGATGACATTAAGAAAGAGGTTGGCTAACCGGGGCTCTGACACTGACTCTCCTCTGGCACCATGGACAGGTCACTTGTAGCCAAAAATAGTCACTGACTCAGGGTGGGCCTGGATTTCACAGGTGCCAAGACCTTTGATTCTGATCCCAGAAGTGCCGCATGACTGGCCTGCAGACGCGGAGTTGATGGAAACTGTCCAACAGAACAGGAGCCCATCAGAAAATGCCGAGTCAACAGAATCAAAACTTTCTGCAGGACTCAGACCCAGACTTACAGACTTACAAACTTTAAGGTCAGAAGGGACCAATACGATCATCTAGTCTGACCTCCTGCAAAATGCAGGTCTCAAGACCTCTCCCACCCACTCCAGCAACGGGCCACCAACCTATGACTGAGTTATTTACCTCCTTCAATCATGATTTAAGGACTTTAAGATACAGAGAATTCACCGGTAGGTGAGCCATGCCCTGTGCTACAGAGGAAGGTGAAAAACCCCCAGAGCCCAGGCCAATCAGCCCTGGGGGAAAATTCCTTCCTGACCCCAAATATGTCGATCAGTTAAACCCTGAGCATGTGGGCAAGTCTCAACAGCCTGTTACCCAAGGGACTGCAGGGATAAAATCAGAAAGGCCAAAGGGCAATTGGAGTTGCAGCTAGCAAGAGATGTGAAGGATAACAGAAAGGGGTTCTATAAGTATATCAGCAACAAGAAAAGGATCAGAGGTGGTGTAGGTCCCTTACTGAATGGGGCAGGCATCCTCGTGGAGGATGGTGCAGAAAAGGCTGAAGTACTCAATGCTTTTTTTACTTCAGTCTTCACAGGGAGGGCCAGCTCCCAGGCTACTACACGGGGTAACGCGGACTGGAGAGAAGAGTGGCCCTCGGTGATGGAAAGTCAGGTTAGGGAACACTTAATGAAATTGGATGTGCACAAGTCCATGGGGCCGGATGAACTGCATCCAAGGGTACTGAGGGAGTTGGGGGAAGTGATTGCAGAGCCGCTGGCCATTATCTTTGAGAACTCGTGGCGAACGGGGGTGGTCCCGGAGGATTGGAAAAAGGCAAATATAGTACCTATCTTTAAGAAAGGGAAAAAGGAGGATCCGGGGAACTACAGACCGGTCAGCCTCACCTCAATCTGTGGGAAAATCATGGAGCAGGTCCTCAAGGAATCCATCCTGAAACACTTGGAGGAAAATAGAGTGATCAGGAACAGTCAACATGGATTCACCAAGGGCAAATCATGCCTGACCAACCTGATTTCCTTCTATGGTGAGATGACTGGATTTGTGGATGCGGGAAGAGCTGTTGACGTGATATACCTTGACTTTAGCAAGGCTTTTGATACGGTTTCCCACAGCATTCTCGTTGGCAAGTTAAGGAAGTATGGGTTGGACGAGTGGACCGTAAGGTGGATCGAAAACTGGTTAGATCAACGGGCTCAGCGGGTAGGAATCAATGGCTCAATGTCTGGTTGGCAACCGGTAACGAGTGGAGTGCCCCAGGGGTCGGTCCTGGGGCCGGTTCTATTCAACATCTTCATTAATGATCTTGATGATGGAATAGACTGCGTACTTAGTCAGTTTGCGGATGACACCAAGCTGGGGGGAATGGTAGATACTCTGGAGGGCAGGGACAGGATCCAGGGAGACTTGGACAAATTGGAACACTGGGCCGAAAGAAACCTCATGAGGTTCAACAAAGACAAGTGCAAAGTCCTGCACTTAGGACAGAAAAATCCCATGCACTGCTACAGGCTGGGGACCGCTCAGCTAAGTAGCAGTGCTGTAGAAAAGGACCTGGGGGTTATGGTGGACGGGAAGATGAATATGAGCCAACAGTGTGCCCTTGTTGCCAAAAAGGCCAATGGCATATTTGGCTGCATCAGTAGGAGTATTGCCAGCAGATCAAAGGATGTGATAATTTCCCTCTATTCGACACTGGTCAGGCCGCATCTGGAATACTGTGTCCAGTTTTGGGCTCCCCACTACAGAAAGGATGTGGACAAATTAGAAAGAGTCCAGCGGAGGGCAACAAAAATGATTATGGGGCTGGGGCACATGACTTATGAGGAGAGACTGAAGGAACTAGGCTTATTTAGTCTACAGAAGAGAAGACTGAGGGGAGATTTGATAGCAACCTTCAACTACTTGAAGGGGTGCTCCAAAGAGGAGGGAGCTAGGCTGTTCTCGAGGGTAACAGAGGACAGAACAAGGAGCAATGGTTTCAAATTACAGCTGGGGAGGTCAAGGTTGGATATTAGGAAAAACTTTCTCACGAGGAGGGTGGTGAAGCATTGGAATGGGTTACCTAGGGAGGTGGTAGAATCTCCATCTTTGGAGATTTTTAAGGCTCGGTTAGACAAAACCCTGGCTGGGGTAATTTAGGGGGAGTGGTCCTGCTTTTTAGCAGGGGGTTGGACTAGATGACCTCATGAGGTCCCTTCCAACCCTATTATTCTATGATTCTATGAAACAATTCTCTGTAATAACTCAGAACCCACCCTATGGACCATGTTGATTCTATCAAAACACATGATGAAAACCAGATATGTAGGCTAGCTGCCCACCTGGCTCCCCGCCTGTAGCTTCCTGTCTGCCAACCCACCCACCCACCCAGCTCCTCAGGCTGCCTACAGGTGGAGGGATCCAGCTCAGTAATTTCAGAAAATTGGGTCTTCCAAAATGGAACTTTCGGCTCCATTCTATAGAGAATTTCACAGGTCCAAAGTTTTGTTGCAATTTGGAACTTCCATTTTTGGAGAATGTGATATTTTCTGCCCCAGTCTGCAGATCACTGTCCACCTTTCTTGTGATCAAGTAAAATGATACAGGAGAAGCGTCTCAATGAGGTGTTGGCTCTGAGAGATGGACAACACCAGGCATCAGGGAAAAGGGGGCCTGTCTGAATAGAATTGTAAGATGCTTCTCCTGGTCCTCAAGAGCCGCAGAGCAAGGGCCACACCCCTTCAGCTGATGTCCCACTCCCAAACCACTAACCATGGGAATTGTGTACCAGATACTGAACAGCTGGAGCTGGGTCTCTCCTGAGTGACTTTCATTTCTAAGCTGCTGCCCCTACAAAGTAACCACAGTGCGTGAAAGGCACAAGGAGAGCAGAGTTCTGGGAATGAGGGAGGTGGGGCTACAGGCCCAAGGCTTGAGTGTCAGTCTGTGTCCAGCTGCAGCTGCAACCAGGAGCAGACCCTGAATGTTCCCAGCAGCTGAGTGGTCCCCGTGATGCAGCATGGAGACGCTGCCTGTCTAGGGGCATTATTGCACACTCGGTACTTTGAATTTCTAGCGGAAGAAATCAGTGTCCTCCCCCCCCCACCCCGGCATTTCCACTTGGTGGGCTCCGTGGGGGTTTCACTTACTTAAATGCTTTCAGACAGGGTTCAGGGATGTGCTCTTTATCAAATTTTTTTAAGGCGTCGAGGAAAGAATCTACTTTCCCCATCATGATTTTAGCTGCCTTCCAGCTTTTGTCCTTGGGTATCTTGCCCCCGGGAGCTGTCAGGATCATCACAGCTGCTGTGACGTTAACCACTGCTTCGGGAGGAGACCCGAAAGATTTCAGCTCTGTCAAGTTGTTCTAAACCAGGCAGAAAGAACGGATCAGTTTTCACAGGGTGGTGGTTCCCAAAGAGAACTAGCGAGTCTAGCTGGTCTGGTTCCCACCCTCCCCTTTCAGGAAAGTCTTTACCTTATTGAGCGTGTCTAGCGCTTCCTGCGCTGCTAATAAAGCGGGTTCTGCTTTGGCCAGGTCAGTCTCACAGGCTCTTTGTTTCTCTGCGACGTTCTGAGGGAAGCAATGCCAACAGTGAACGCGGGGACAGGAGGGGCTCTATCTTTCCTTTGCCCATTTCACGCCCCATCTGGGGCTAGCTTGCCCTTCTGGCAGTCTCGGGAATGGGCTCGAGTGGCCCCTGGGGAGTAAGAGGGAACTGTCGGAGCAGTCCCTGCGCTCGCTCTGCCAGAGCTCGGCTAAAGAAGTGGCACTTTTGGAAGTACCTGCAGAGCAAGGGTTTGCTTTGCACATGTGGGCACAGGGACGGGCCGAGCCGAGTGGCGGATTAGTAAGGCCAGCTGTCTTCGTGCCTTCTCCTGCACTGCCCCTGTGTGTGGAACAGCCTGAAAAGCCACCGGCCTCTCCTCATTCCCACCCCCTATCACTCCTAGGCAGTGCTGCCCCAGAACCCTGCCTGCTGCCGAGCCACTTACTTAGTGCCAGTAAAAATCACCCCCACCACACACGCTCTATGGCTACAGCCTGGACACGGCTAACCCTGGGCAGCCTGTCTGTCAGCTGCTGCTTAGACAGGTCTGAGATGAGACTGGGAGAGCCGGGAGTACACAGGGGCTTGCTCTCTCCTGGCTGGGCTATCATGAATGACGGCAATAACCAACCCTTCTCTGCAGACAGCGAGGGAAGATTTCCAAGAGCTGGAAGTGCTAGGTATGCAAAGGCACCTTCAAACCCCTGCGGTCTCCTTGGGGCACACATGTAGCTCACTGTGCTCTGGACCAAGGTGAGGTTAAGGGGCCTGATCGCTAACTAGCAATTTGGGGAAAAGCTGTTCTTCTGTCTCTCCAGACGTATTTCCCTGGTCTGATGCAGCAGCTGGTAGGAGGGATGCACGGATGTCCTTCAAGAGACACACTTGGGTTGCCCTTTCAGAGCAGTTTCCCCCTTAATCAGGAGCTGATGTCCCTACTCATGGACAGCTCCTTTGCCTTTTGTTCCCGCAGGTGCCATGTCAGGAGAGAAGATGTAGCTAAATGCTGTCCTGGGAGATGTGAACATACCGTATTAATGACCTGAACCTTCAGCTCCTCCTCATCTGCGATCACTTTCTCTTTGCTCACTTTCTCGGTCTCAACACCTACCACCTGGATCAGTTTATCTGCATCCTCGTTCTTATGCTTCAGCTCCAGTTCTTGGACAGCAAGTTTGGCTTTTAGGTCATCAACCTATACAGAATACAGTAGAAATGGGACATTCTGGTCCCAGACATGGGAAAATCAGCAGGTGATTCATACAGGAAGGCAGCGCCTGTTACAACATTTAGAGAAAATATAGTTTCAAATAGTAAAGGTGACAGAAATAGGGAAGGAAACCAAATGGATGGCTGGAGCATGGGACCACTGCTCAGTTACGCCAAACAGATCATTCACCATTCCATGTCCTCCCCTTCCTGCTGTGGCCATTGTCCGTACCTGCTGTTGCGCACCACACGTTAAGGTTGGGAAACCTTCTGACGCAGGGACAATTGTGACATGCGTGTAGTGCCGGGCAGAATGGGGCGCTCCTCCTGACCAAGGCCTCTCAGGGCCACTACAAACAGGGATGGCACGGCTTGCAGTTCTGGCCCATATCTATGAACGCTTCCAGTACGGAGAACACAAAAGACTGGGACTTGGAGCAGCACGTGGAACGGGGATGGCTCCCAGACGTGGGCTCCCTGCCCATTTGCTGTAATGGACCCTGGCCTCTGCCCAGACAAAGAGCCCCAGAACCTTTCCTATCTCACGAGCAGCCCCGAGTGCTGCCCACAGAAGCCACAGGATGAGAATGGAGTAGGTGGCGTGGGTCTGGGCGCAAATACCTGGGATGCCGTGCTCTGAAGTTTCATTAAGCCGTTCTCCAGCCTGTCAATTTTTGCAATGAGCTCTCTTCTCTTTTTAGAAAGTAGATTCTGGTAAAGTTTTATCTGCTCCAGAAAGGTTTTCGGCGTGGTGTAGTTGTAGCGCCTCTCCGTGGCCAGGTAGACCGTGGACATCTCATTGACAGTTTTGTGGACATAGGACATGAACTGGCTGATGGAGCTCTTCACTTCTGGCTGCAATAGGACCCGGAGACACAATCAGCTCCCCCATTGCTAAACACTGGCTCATTAGAGGTATTCAGCGCAAACCCCACCTTCATGGAACGTGAAGGCCGAGGATCTAAGTACCTACACTCCAGGTGGGCTAACAGCAGCTTTCCCACTGCCTTGCTGCATGTTAAATAGCAGAATAATAATTGACAGTGTGATGTAAATGATCAGAATTAATATTATTCAGGTCCTTAACTTTCACATCCCCCAAATTCTGTGTTTCTGTAGACACCGTTTTGTGCCTTAGCAGAGGAACTTGCTTTTTCAAACAACTGATTTCCCTGCGAATTCTCTGTGTGTTTGAGAGGAAACAAAGGATGAAAGAGGGAGAAGAAGGTTTATCCGTCACCTATGCTTGGCAGGAAGGCTGCAGCTGTCCCTTTACTTAATATTATGAACTCTGGGTGCAAATTCACAGCCTGAGGTTTCCACAGAATCTGCACACCTTCAAATTCAGCTAAATTGAAACCCCAGAACAGCAGTGGAGCTCTCCAAAAATACCTCTTGGCGTGAGGAGGGCAGAGCAATGGTGAGCCATCAGCCAGTTACACTGGGTCATCACAAACGCGGCTGGAGGTCACAGCAACTACACACCTCAATGCCCTCAGTTTCCTCCAGGAACCTGCCACTGACAGACACCAGAGCATCTTCAGGCCATTCATGGAACCAGTCTATGGCCGTGCAGTTGACCACAGCAGGGAACTTCCTTGCACGTACACGCAGCGTAGAACCCACAGGTGAGAAGCACAGGATGACCTGGGACCAGAGCAAATTACAGCAGCTGACAAGCCGGCATTGGAACTGAAAGCTCAACAGCAGGACCAGGCTTCCTGAGGCACCCACACCTGTTCAGCACAGCCTGGCGGCTCCTTGGGGCCTCCTGACCTTGTGGCTGGTTCTGCTCTGGCCTGGGCAGTGCAGCTGGAAGGCTGCTCTAATCTGATCAGTGCCTTCTGGCTGTATTCTCCAGGGAGCGGCCCAGGAGCTCGGAATCACTAGAGAGCTGTAGTCCTGGCCTCCTGTCTCCACACCCAGCTGGGGACTCCTTAACGCAGCACAAATCTCAGCTGGCGGTATCTGGCCAGTGCACAGCCCTTCTCTGGGAGAGGATCTGGGGCAGATGAATCAGATCACTTGGTCTGGGCATGGCCCGGTATGGATTCACTCCCTGTGTGCGAAACAAACAGAGTCCTGGGGCACTTTTAAAGACTAACACTTTTATTTATCGCTTGAGCTTTCGTGGGAGAAAATCCCACTTCCTCAGACGCTTTGAAGATGGGAAACTTACAGGATGGGAGGAAATTAAATGCCGGGGCGTGTATGACACAGAATCAGGTCAGACTGTAACACCAAATCAGAATAGGTGTTGGGATTCCAACAGCGCTGTCCCATGGGGGGAGCGGGGCTCAGGGCCAACTGGCCTAGGCGGGGCCCCGCCCTTCCCCATGCTGAAGGGGGGGTCGGGCCACTCCAGCCCCCCAGGGAGCCAGCCCTTTTGTGCAGAGGCTGTCCTGTTTGTCCAATAAGAAACAAAAGAACAAATGGACACAAGTCTGACATCAGAAATCACAACATTCAAAAACCAATAGGGAAACACTTCAATTTCCCTGTGTGCTCCATTGGTGACTTGTGAATAGCTGCGCTCAAACAAAGGAATAGTAAATCGCAACTTCAAAGAGAAACTGCAGAATTGGACTTCATGTGTAAATTTGACTCCGTTGCCTCAGGGTTAACCAGGGACTACGGATTTTTCTCTCATTACAACAGGTGATTTGACCTCACCTTCCTCTATGTGTTGTTCCCCAGTGTTTTGAATCCCAACATCTGTTCTGATTTGCTGTAACAGCCTGACCTGATCCTATGTCATACACTCCCCTGCATTTAATTTCCTCCCATCCTGTAAGTTTCCCATCTTCTAAGCATCTGACGACGTGGGATTTTCTCCCACGAAAGTTCATGTGATAAATAAATCTGTTAGTCTTTGAAAGTGCCCCAGGACTCCTTGTTTATTTGGCTGAGCAAGACTAACACGGCCCCTCTGGAACTGTCCCCCGTGTGCAGGGATCCCTGGGCCAGTCTCACGGTCACACTGGTCTGCAGGCACAAGGGGAAGAGAATCTGGCTCTGCCTATATTAGGGGTTTTTTGCCGCTGCCAATCACCATAGGATCTGAGTTCTCTCATCTGAAGTGCGGTCAGCCCCCACACCCTCTACCTGCACCCTCCGGCACTAGGGCATGGTGGGAGCGGGGTTGGGGGAGGAGGTACAGCTGGAGCATGCTGAGCTCCAGTTATCCTCTACTGATTGAGGGCTCCCTGGGCTATACCATGCTAGGCATCTCAGCTCTTCCTTGCTGCACTGAGCGAGAAGAGCATACAGCAGGACACCTGGTCCCACTGGATAACTGCTGAAGAGACACAGGTTTGATGTGACAATAAGACGTGCTCCTGGGAATGGAGCTAACTGGTAAGTTAATAGAGGTGGATAAAAGCAGTAAATATCATTCAGTTCTTTAGCCCTGTGAAGAGTAGTAAATTACAGCACACAACTCAAAATTCATCCGCAAACAGATCTCGGTCTGTACGCCCAAACCTATGCCCCGGGGGTCTGAAGATTTGGGGCTACATTTTCAGAAGAGTTCAATCAAGTCTTTAAAATGCCAGCTCCCATTTCGGGGCCTGACTGGAAGCTGCTGGGTGCTCAACGTTTTTGGAAGTCCTTCCCTAGATGCCCAGCTGCCTGATGTGAGTAAGCAATGTTCAGTTGCACGCCCAAGTACAGATACTCAGTTCTGAGATGTGTAAATAGCTCGATGCCGAAACCAGCACGCTCTGGAATGTGGAAGTTAAAGGTAAAGGCTGGATGGAGGTTCCTTTGGAAATGGGTTAGACGTTATTCCAGCAGCCAGCAATGCCTGGGCACTGACACACACCCAGATCCAGGATTAAGCCAAAGTAAAAAATGCTGTGTGATCCGGTACATATTCTAAACAGACTGACTCCTACCTTTAACTGCCGTCTAACTTTGTCTATAAAGAATTTCCAGCAGTTTTCCCTTGTATCTTGCATGCCAAGAGATTTCACTTGTGGCCTCATAGCACCAATAATATTTTCCACTTCATCATCCTGGAAAAGTCCCGGGATCTCTCCAGATGCTAAGAGATCATTGATCAATACCAGGAATTGCTCCTCAGCGACCTGTGAATCTGTCATGAGGAATACGGTGGGTGTGTTCTTCACAGCTGCTTTGATATATTGAGAGGCCAGATCCAGCTGGGACAAAGAACAGAAACCATTAGCCTTTCTCACCCAGAAACTTCTCTTATTAATCAGGGAGCCGTGTTAGTCTGGATACAGCAAGAACGAGACACAGCTGACAAAGTGGGTCGCAGCTCATGAAAGCATATGCCCAAAGACACTTGTTAGTCCTTACGGTGCCGTGGGACTCTCTCCAGGGCAGTGGTGAGCCGTGGCGGTGAGCCATCCCTGGCCGAGGCTGCCGCCGCGCAGTTACAGCCAGGACCCCAGGTGGCCGCAGCCGGCCCAGAGCCTGGGACCCACGCACCTGCCCCACCCCTGGGCTTGCCTGCTCCGCCCTGGGGTGGGGAGTGGGGCCGGCCTAGGGGCTGGGGAAGTGCTCCTGGCCCATCCTGCTGCCTTTGGCTTACCGAAGGCAGTGGGGAGCAGGGGGAAGCGTGGCCGTGGGGGGGCCGCGGCGTGGGCCCCACACTGCCCCATTGGGAGCGGGACAGCATGTGGCCCACGTTACCGTGGGGCCTGGGGCGATCACCTCGTTTGCCCCCCCAAGGACCGCCATGCAGGGCACTTGCTTAGTTCGAATTAGTCAGTTGCATTAAGATCAATGCACCGGTTAGTTCCAACTAATATGGCCACATTGACTTAATTCGAACCAACTAGGGTTTAGTTCGAAGTAAAATGAGGTTTTACTAATTCAAACAAACTTTTTCTTAGTTCAGCTTAAGGAACTGCTTAAGTCGAATTGAGGAAACTCAGGTGTAGACACAGAGTAAATGAAGTCGACTTAATTTACAACGTAGACGCACCTGCAGAGTCCTAAACTAACCAGCAGT
Source organism: Pelusios castaneus (assembly GCA_007922175.1). Taxonomy (NCBI): domain Eukaryota; kingdom Metazoa; phylum Chordata; order Testudines; family Pelomedusidae; genus Pelusios; species Pelusios castaneus. The sequence continues at coordinate 11,009,988 of ML685805.1, read as the reverse complement.
TTGGCCCTAATTCTGGATTTTCTCCCCCAGGAGGAAGGTGGATGAGCTGCTTTGCGAACGCACGGTAAGCCTCCTACTGTTACATCTGTACAGAGCCACAGGAAATCCAATCACGAGATGCCACGCTTGCTCTGCACAAACACAGCTGGCACAGAACTTAGAGCTCTCTCTGTCTGTGCAGGTGAGTTGAACACTCCTGTTTCTTCCTTCTATTGGCAGACGTTAGTGAAAGGGGTCTGACCCAGCAGCCTGTTCTACGTGTGTGCACAGGCCCTAGTCTGCAATGTACACCACGTAGGAATGAGCCACGAAAAGGGCTGTGCCGGGCCACACCGTGGGCACACTGAGTCAAGGTTGGAAGCCAAGTGCACCCATAGCCCAAGATGTAGTGTTGGCCTCACCCACTGCAACTGCAGTACGGCTCTTCAACGTCTCCTGTAACGTCTCAGGTTGGTGCTGGGCTGCAGCAATTGTACATGTGCTCTAGAAACAGATCCAGTAGGGAGAAGGGTGCAGTGACATTTCCCCTAGTCTCGCTAATAAATCTCTGATTTGTAAATCTTTTTCCTACCTGGTTCTTCCTTTTATTTGTAAGGTATAAGGTACCCTCTCGATTTGGACCCAGCTCATCCTTTTCCTGCCCCAGAAATCCCACTTTTCCTCTCAACAAAGCACATAGCTTCCGAGCTCCTTGTCTGCCTATTGCAGACACCAGACTAGCAACATTCAACGTTCCCTTGTCTGAGCCAGCAGCCCCATGTACTGTACTGCACTAAGGCGGATGCTCCCTGGTTCTTCAGCCTACAGCGCATGGCTCTCGTTAACCTTCAAAGCCTTTCCTCTGAAACATGCTGCTGCCTCTTTGAGCCCCGGAATTAGCTGAGTGGAGTGAGAGCAGTTTTGTGAGCCCAGCTCTAGCCACCCAGCTCTGTCTCATCCACTCCTTTCTAATGGCTCACGCAGCTTCTCCGCCCCTCTCACCATGGTACGACTCCTGGGAGCTCATTGCAAGGCCCTGGCCCTGTTCTTATTTAATCCCCCTGAAAAGCCCATCTCTGCTGGGCTGTTCCCAGTGGATTGAGTTGGCTTGTATGGAAATTGCCTGTTCTCCTTCCCCAGCCTTCTCCTGTTCTGTCTCTCCAGTGCAAGCTGCTCATGTCAGGGATTCCTTCCTGAGTGTCTGGAAAGTGCCCAGCCCAGAGTGGACAACGGATGGCTTAAATACGCAATAAATGGGAGATCAGAACATGTAGCCTTCATATGCCTGTTTCTGGTCATAAAAGCAATGCGAGGTCCTTGACTGGCAGCTTTTAGCACCACTTCTGTCCTCCTTCTGTCCAGGATCAGACTACATTTCCCCAGGAAAGGGGGAAGAAAAGCCCACGCTAACCTTGAGGTCAGGAATTCCATATCCTTTTTTCAGGGTAATCTGAAATACATCCAAAGCACTAATATAGGCTGCTAGCCGGGAAAGACTTTGCTTTCCGCTCCCTCCTACTCCCACCAGCAAGGCATTCCCTCGAGGAGACTCTAAAATCCGATTAATTCGACAAATGTGAGATACGGCATCTTCAAACAGCACCTGAACAGAACAGACAAGAAAGGCCTTACTAGTTCGAACAGCAGCAAGATCTTGCAATGCACACCACTAAATTAAAATGGAAAGTGTAAGAAGCAGAGAGAGCATTTGTGTTTACAGGTCTAAAAAAGGCAAATTTTGTCTTAAAACTTCAGAAAATGTCTATTGCCAGGAGCACTTTTTCTCTGACTGCCAGCTCCCATTGATGCTCACCAAATTCATCACTGCATTGACCTCGTTGTATGTCTCCAGAGCTTCCACTAGCAGCTTGTTCAGATACTGGGAGTCTGACACAGGGAGGTACTTGGGTTCTCCGATGCCCTGGGCAAAGTGACAGTAGATGTTGGGCTTTGCAAACAGCAGACTCTCACCAAGTTCCTAGAGAGAAATACAGACACAGATATCCCCATGGGGACTAGCTGGCCTTCACTTTCTAGAAGCGTGAGCCCACATTGTGTGTATATCTCCCTGCAGCCTTCCACAAGCACAAGGGTTGTTTGTGGGAAATGTAGCACCTGCCCCCTCCCGCCAGGGGTAACTGTCCTCCACAGCGTAATGGCTCAGTACATGTCAGAAACACCGTCACTACGGCCTCTTGCCGCTGGCTACATGGGGACTGAGGTGCCCCTGTACACAAAGCCCCATCGAAGTTAGCGAAACTCTATTTGGGTGCAGGGGGTCCTGGCACACAATCATGTCCGGAGCAGGCCCTCCTCCCCACACCTGCTCTCACAGCCCATTCTTACCCAGCTCCCAGTCCCACTGCTCACCCGGAACACAGCACTTCCACACCCCTTCGCTATCACTGCCACTGATTCCTCGTCCTGCTTCCTATCCAGGCTATCGCTTCCGGCTTCTCGACCGGCCGCAACCCGCCATCTGGACTGAGGCTTTGTCCTATCCTGTCTTTTTCTCTCCCAGACCTCCAGTCCTGAACCGGACCAACTGTGGCCAAGGAAACAACAGCCACGCCATCTTAACCAGCACCTGCCATTCTGGAAACGGGAGCGACGCACAATCCACGCGCAGGACAGCAAGCGCTGAGGCCCATTTGCAAAGGGAGATTTTCATAATTCATGTAGCAAAAGATGGGTTTGGAAAACACACGAATTTAAACAATCTCTAGAAGAGTACGGCTTTAACTGTAATGAGAACCTATTCCTAGAGAGCTCTTCCTGACCCAAAGCTATACAGCTGGCACCTTTGAAATTTCTGACATGCACTCTAATTCCCATGGGAATAGGAGATTATGGGCCAACACTGAGACACTGTGTGTGAGGTATAAAATACACATCAGTCCATGGCTCTGAACTGGTCCTAATTTACAGACTACGGTGCAGGTTAACAGATTTAAACAGCATCGCTGAATCATGCTCAGTCACCACCACAGCCTGGGCCCCTCTGTGCTTACATCAAAGTATTTTTTACAGGTAGCGGCTAGAACTCTTCCAAAGCTTTCTTTATCCTTCTGGTCAATGAATTTGTCTCCATACACTCTCTCAGCTTCATGCAGCCAGAGCCGGACTAGGTCAATTGGAGATTTAAGGCATTCAGTAGTGGAGAATAAGAGCCCCTGTCAAACATACAAATCTGTCACTCCTCGTTTCTTGATTGCTGCCCAAAATGGAACAGCTGGCTGGCTCTCCTCTGGGGGAAACGAACAGCGAAGACTGCAGGGGCACAATACAGGTGAGCGTGCTACAGAGAGCTAAAGACCTATAAATTAAACAGAAATAACTGAAATAAAAGACACTTTACCTGGAATATGTTTGAGAGGTCCCGGAGGTTGAAGACATAGTGAAATTTGATGGCCGTAGGCAGAAAAGTCGATGTAATTTTCTGATGTAAGGCTGTTTATGGGAAAATACACTGAGCAGGCAGATATACAAAGAGCACAAATTTTAAAGTACAGAATTATTTTTCTTCAAATGTAGCTTGAGCTTTTTCCTCTCTCTACCAAATAAACCAAAACTGAAATTTCAGTGTCACCATTCTTCAGTTACAAGATAATTTCAATGCAAAGATGAGAAAAGGAGACTCCCCTCCCCCCCACTGAATACCCTAAACAATTGAAGCAAGTTTGCTGAAACTTTAAAATAAAATCATCTTTTAGTTGAGACCATGCTTGGGCAATTTCACCCCAGAAGGAATCTGTGGGATCCAGATGTGAGGCATGAAACAGGAAGGTGCAGAGGAAGCTGAAACCTGACCTGACTTACAGCCACAGCAGTAACACACAGCACCCCACCACCACAAATGTGTAACAGCAATGCAATAAGATGTTTCTTGAAACTAATATACATGTTAAAGAGCCTAGATGTAATTATAATTAAACCAGATCCTTTCCATAAGATTTTTGCATCATTTCTGGTACTGTCAGGAGTTTTAAAATGTGCGTAATACTAAGAAATATTAACGATTCACTCACAGGTTTCATACAGTCTATAGTAAGTTTATTTCAAATGGGAGTGGATTCTATACTTTTGAGGACCATCTTACTTTACAAACTCCGTTTTTCAGCTCCTCATCCTGATTCCAGTAAAAATACTGTATCATCTACAACAGCAACAGGAACAAGGCGGCCAACATTCCCTAAACGTGGGTCTCCACAGATAAGCGCTGAATCCATATTTAAGCACCTAAATAGAGGCCTCATTGCCAAGGTGTTGAGCAAGCAAAGACCCTACCGAAGCCCATGTCTCGGCAAGTCCTTCCAGTGGCATAGCCATGGACCTGTGTGTCACATTAGCCGCCCAGTGTTAAAAACACACACACAGCAAAAGAAACGTGACAATAGCGCCTTGGGGCAAACCTGGATGCTAATGAGCTGGGGGACATGGGGCTGGGTTTCTGGAAGAAGAATTCAGCTCCCCAGAGAGTAATGCAATAGCCTGTGCAGAGAGGAATTCTGGTCTAGGCAGGTCCTCCCCATAGTATCTGAGTCTGAAGCAATGTGGCTGACATTTGTCATGTGTAGTTAGCAGCCATGGAGTTGTAGATTCCTAGTCCATCTCCCCCAAATCCTGCCCCTCTGGCCAAGCAGCACTCTTTACTACACAGTGCTCCTCCCCATAATTGCCTCCTACTAGCAGGGAGCAAGCCAATAGGCTCAGCTCCACCCAGCGATGTCCGACTCTGAGGAAGTGGGCCAAAGTCTCCACTGAAACCCACGGTGCAGCGCTCTGCGCCCCCCTTTCCAAGGCTGGGATCTAACTTCACGTTCTGTCGGTCAGTCAGTGGTAAAACTGCCATTGGCTCTCATGGTAATAGAGATAGGCTGGCGCTTTGGACCTCTCATCCTTCTCAGCTGTATGGGGCCGTAAGCAACATCCTCGATAGTGTCAAAGTGCTGCACGCCATGTTTGGGTGGGTGGTGATCTGGCATTTCTTTCCAACAGTTAACAGTTTACAGACACTGGTACAAAAGGTACGATAGATTCATAGACTCTAAGGTCAGAAGGGACCAGTACGATCATCTAGTCTGACCTCCTGCACAACGCAGGCCACAGAACCTCCCCTCCCCCCAGCCCCCCACCACTCCTGTACTAGACCCCTAACCTATGACTGAGTCACTGAACTGGTTTAAAGACTTCAAGGTACAGAGAATCCACCAGCAAGTGAGCCATTCCCCATGCTACAATGGAAGGTGAAAACCTCCAGGGCCTCTGCCAATCTGCCCCAGGGGAAAACGTCCTCCTGACTCCAAATACGGCAATCAGCTAATCCCTGAGCACGTGGGCAGACACCCAAAAAAGAATTCTCTGCACAACTCAGAATAGACACAGGTGCAGAGCCAAGTGCTGCTGCTTACCCAGCACGCCTGAGATTAGCTGCGACAGGATCTTCTGAATGGGGACTGCAATGTTCCGTATCGCCAAGTGCTGGGAAAGGATGGTGCTGTAAATGGTCACAAGTGCTTCCTGGCCAGGAAAACTCACAGCAAACACACAAAAGTGTCGCTAAAACAAAGCAATTTAAAACCAAAGAGGTCAGAGGGAGGGCATGATTTACAGGACCCCCCCCAGGTTTCCACCTATCAGGACAAACAAACCCCCCACAGCCAGCGAGACGGTGGGTGTCAGGCACAGACCAGGGGCATAGCCAGAAGTGAGGATCTGGCAGGGCTGGTCATTGACTTGTGTGCACTTGGGGCTGGGTCACATCCTGCTTCCAGTCATGTGACTAGAAGCAGGAAGCGACTGGGCAGAGAAACTAAGTTGCCAGATGCTCCAGTTACCTTGGCAATTGGAGCATTCGGCTCTTGGTGAGTCTTGGGTGGTCACGTAGCTGGAAGAGGAAGTTCGGATCCGGTGAGTGACTGGCCAAAAGCTTCTTGACACTCCAAGCATAAGCAGGGCATCGGCAGCAGAAGCAACACATTGGGTGAGACTGCTTCTAAAGTGGGTGGGCCAGGGCCCACCCTAGCCCACCCGTAGCTAGCTACTCCCCTGACACAGACACCACAAACCAGACAATCCAACCTTCCACTAATGTCAAAGATTTTAGTTTTTGGTCAAAGGACCTATAAGAGGGGAGAGGAGGTCAAATCCAAAGAGAGCCAAACTGCTTGCCACAAAATGGATAGCTACTTCTGACTGAACAAAAGCCCAGCCCAATAATTTCTCCAATGTATACCTGAAGTCTGGAGTCAATCGTAAAGGATCCAGAAGTTGGGTTCATGCAGGCTACATACTGGCAGTTGTGAATGTCCTTTAATGTTAACTTGTTTCTGTCATACCTGAATGGAGGTGAAGGAGAAGGATGTGTACATGCCTTTATTCTCTGACTAGTAAGAACCTAGTCCCACACAACTTTCACACCTCCTGATCCCTCCCAGACACTTTCAGAGAGCAGATCCAGGGGAGACTGTCATCTTCCCCCAGGTTTGCCTCTTTGCAGAACATAAGTTATTGAACAGGATGAGGCACCTCAGCATTCCAGAAAATATTTACAACTCAGGACAGTAGCAGCCAGCTGCCCTGCTGTAGCACTCCAGTGAAGACACTACTACGGCAACGGGAGAGTTTCTTCCCTCAGCACAGTCAGCCCACCTCCGCGAGAGGCAGTAGCTGTGTCGATCCCAAGTCCTTCACTCAACATAGCACTGTCTACAGTAGGGGGTAGGTGGGTGTAACTCAGGAGTGTGGATCTTTCACACCCCTGATCGATGTAATTATACAAACGTACCTTTATAGTGTAGACCTGGCCTCAGAGTAAAAGCAGGAAAGGCCAGCAAGATGGACTCACTGCTCAAAGGCCACTGGGATCATATTAGCAATTCTGGATTGTCCTGGTCTCTAGGAGTCTCATGATCCAGAACTGCTACGTTAAGAATCATTCTCTTTCTGTATTATAATGTACTGACCTAGGACTCAGAAGGCCCCTTTCGGATTTCCTGCTCTGCCAGACTCCCAATATGACCTACGTCAACTCCCTCAGCCCCTCTGTGGGCCTCAGTTCCCACCCGTATTATGGGGATAATAGCTTTGTTCTGCCACACCTTGTGCGAATAAATACACCATCCATTATAAAGGCACTCAGCTACTAGAGTGATGGAGCCAAATACGCCCCTACACAGACAGACCGCAACATCACAGTATCGTAATCTGAGCAAGAGTCATTCAATACATGGATGCAACAACGGAAGAGTTTAGCTATACAATTACCAGTGCCCATGGTCCATATGCTGCCTGATCAGCGTATGAGGTGCTACAGTGCCATATTTGTCCACTTCAGGCATATTCATATCATCTATGAAGTAAATAAGCTTCTTTGTGCCTGGGGGACCAAAGTTTCTTCCTGATTTCTTCTCCAAGGGTTTCTCAAGAATAGCTGCAGGACGACAGCAGCAACATGAATCCAGTGACAGTTGGACAGTCATCGCTTCCCAGCAAGGTGAGCCTCTTTTCAGGCCTTCCCAGCTGAGTTCCTTACCTTGCAGCATGGCCGAGGTTGTGTAGAAGTTAAAAGGGACAGCTTGCACCAAATAGTCATCAGTGTTCAAAGCCTGAAGTTTGTCCACCATCATGACCGACTTCCCTGTACCTGCATTGCCCACTAACATCACAGGCCATTTCTTTGCCATTAGCAAATCCATAAAATAACGAATTCGGATGGTTTCTGTCGTATGGACCACAGAAGCCTGTTGAAAAGTCAGATTGCCAAGACGAGACTGCTGACTACAGGGCACCATGACCCTGTGCAGTGTGCACCCATAGAACGCTACATTGCCCAGGAAACACAGAAGTCAACACCTGGCAGCTGAAATTCTTGGGCCAGTGATTTTCTTAACCATGCCAATTACAGTCTGGGCTCTGCCGTATTTTCTGTTAAAATGTGCAATCTTTTGGACCGCGCTATATTTCCTGGGCATGCCTACTGGACACACAGTATGTTCAGTTCCTTGATCCACTGCTCAGCTAATGAGAGGCTGGGGCGTTGTGTTTGTGATGTATTTCAGCTGTAGTCTGGAGACTTCTCCTATCCCATAGTGCAAGCTGCAGACATGGCAAAGGCTGCTTTAGTCACTCTTCCTGCATACAAGGTAAGGTTACTTACCTGGAGTCCTGCTATTTGCATTTGTTAACTATTCCCTTAAGGATACGTTGCCCCAATTTGCCATCTGAAGGTTCTTTTAATTTTCTGAGAGTCAATAATCTGCAGCCAACATGCACTCCGGAGATGCAGGTATCTCTCCTGTTTGCTCATCCATAATTTCCATCTATTCCCTCCCAGTTTTTCTGCCCCATTCTGGAAACAGATATTTACGGACAGGATTGAGAGCATGGACCCCACCAGAGTGATGGACACCCAAGAGGTGCATGAACTAGCCCAGTGTAATCAGAGTACGAGCCTGTTTAGCCAAGCAGCCTTTCTGTGGCAGGGGCCTGTACCAGATACTTTACCCAGCCAATTAGCCCCTACTATCCATAGGGGAACAATATTTTCCAGGCATGGCACATGATCATTTTCATCCTAAATATCAGACAGAATTATCAGCGTCACTGGCTTAACTTGCACAGCTCAAAGGTTTACTAGTGAAAATAAAGTAACCTGTTTGCACGCCACACTCTCCTTGGACTTCAGTATGGTATAGTTCGCAAGATTTTGCGCCACTTGTCAAGACGTGTCCTTTACTACAGCGCCGGTAGAGGAACAATTCATTAGTGAAGACAGTGAAGTAAAAAGAAAGACTCATCAATAATTTATGGAATTACCTGTAAAGGGACTTCTGGGTCCAGCTCAAACTTTGGCACTTTATCATTCCAAAGCATGAATTTCTTACTTTCTGGGTCTATGTAATAGTCAAAAATGGTCCCTTGAGATGGAAACTTGATGGTTTTAAATTCATTCACCCACCACTTGCTGAACTCTACACGATAGTCCACAAGCTGAGGAGCAGAAAAAAAACCAACCTCATTGTAGAGTTTGTTGCCTTTGTGAGACAGGTTCAGTAGTTACTGTGGCCAGCAGCATTGCAGTGCATGTCATTTAGAGCAGACATGGAGTCTGCGGGCTCGGGTGGCATCGAAACATCTTTGTGGAATGTTTTACAGTAAAGCACAAAAGGCCTCATAGGAGCCAGCTACAAACGTCTTTACTCAGCCAAAGCCCAGGGTAAAGTGCATCTCACTACAGCCAAATTCCAGGGAGGAAGGTGGAAACACACGCTCACACTCAGCTCCAGCCCTCGCCTTCAAGATCTTGCCTCATCCCCTGCTCCCCAGACTGTGAGCTCATGGAAATAAACAACTCCCCCCAGCTGGCAAAATCCTGCTCCCTTGCCAGATATCGCTCTCAGGCCAGGCAACAATTTTTACAGGATTAGTTTTCAGAGTATGACCACACTTTTTAACTTTGCCCTCTCCTGAAGTCTAGCATATTGGGCCTTTTACAACAGGATCATGCAATACATAATGTACAGAACAAGTTTATTGAAAGGTTATTTATACAGTAAGTCAACTCTTCTCCCTGTCCGCCATGTTCTCCAGGCCCACTTTCTTAGAATCTGCTGAGATGCACCCTTTGGAGAATGTATAACCCAAAAATTCAAATGTGGGTTTATTGTCCTCACATTTGTCTGGGTGGGTTTATTGTCAGAGAAGAACTTTGCTTCATTTAGCTCAGCAATAATGTTACCCATTTTGCTTGGTTGCTTTGGTTTCTGGCCCACCATTATACGAGAAACCCATGGTGCGGGCCTTCCATGTGCTCAGTGATGTCAAGCTCTTCCAGGTGTGCTAGTTAGTTGCTCTTCCACCACTTTCTGACACAGAAGAAATGTGTCTGTGTGGCAGAGCTATGGGCTGAACCCTCTCATCAATATGCAATTCTATTTGCTGTGTCTAACTTTTCTATTCACCAGAACATGTTCTCGAGACTGGACAGTTGGTTTAGCCTGTTAGACTGTACCACTTGGATAACACCAATCAGTCCTGGGGCACTTGCTGTGGCATAATTAATCAGTGTCACCACGTACACTGTACAAGACCAGCCCTTAAATACAAAACGAGCCAAGAACACCACATTTCTCAGTGGGCCTCGATTTCCACTTTTCTGCCGTTGGTTGTAAAAGTGGTTTCCGGTGGCACGGCACCTGCATATGTTGATCCATCACATTCATGGTGCCCCGGTACCGACTACAATTTCAGTCTTGTATCCTTGTGTGATGACGTGTTCAGAAGACTCTCAGGGCATGCTGTGAAAACATAAGAACTGTCATTTTCTGAGGTGTCGTCTTGAGGTCATTCACTCCTTCTTGATGTCTTTGTAGTAAATTTGTCTCGACTTGTGGGAAACAGTAAATCTCTAATCTTTTGCGCAGTGGTTTCATTTTCCATAGTTATGGTACAGGATTGCTGGACAATCACCGTGGGGGGGGGGGTATGAGCCTCCACATTCATATCACTTTAGGTGTGTCACCTTTGTGGCTGGAGCCAGGCTTTTCTGGGGTTGGTACTGTCTTGGGAATGCCGCCCTCAACTCCTGACTGACTTCTTAGTGTGGAGCGCATGGGCGGTCTCTGTGCATCCTGCCAGGTTTCTTTGCTCTATTTGTTGACCGTACAGTTCTAAGCACTTCTGTTCTTCAGCAGTGTCCAGAACTTTGATGAGAATCATTTGGGAGTGGGGGTTCTTGGAGACTGGCTTCTCAGCTTAGCTGGCAAATGTCTTTGTATCATCTGGCCTCGTATGTCCCGCGCCACATTAGTGAACTCGCAAGGTGACAGGGGAACACAGCCCTTCTGTACGTTTTCCCTTTCTCATTGACATGCTTGACAGAAAGTATATTGCTCATAATGAATATTTTTATGTGGTTAAAATGACCTTTGAAGTGCTGTGTTTGCTTTCTCTGAGTCCTTAGTGTCTCTGACATAGAGCAACGGTTTTAAAAACATGGCGCATATCGCTTCCTGCAAAGCATGGGAGCAGATCATGTTTCGGGGTAGAGTCACCTTCCTTCATCGCAAGAAAGGACATTACTAACATTTCAGGCAGAGTTCCCATCTGAGTCTCAGACTGGAGTTAGATTCATGGACAGGAAACTCAGGACGGTTTGGAGACCTTTTTTTAAAAGTTACGGCTACAGTCTAGTGGCTGTGGAAGCTGAGATAGACGCTGGAAAGATTTCTTGTCACAAAATTTTGATTAGCAGCGTTCTGTGCACACTGCTGTGTGGTTGTGTTTTTATACATCAGACAAACATGTTCAGGCTTTCTGCTCAGGCTGTTGCACTTCAAGTGGCCGTGACCAGAAGCCAGGTCTATCAGAACTGCTGCAAAGTGCTGATTACAGCATGGGTGGAGAAGGGTTTGCAAGTGCAGGGAGGGAGAGCACTGTTTCTGTGAACAGCGTCATGTAGTCTAAAAATCCAGCGTTGGAAAGCACGCATATTTTTCTCTTGTTGTGATTTTGGTTTCTGTTTGTTTTCTAGTTCCTGTGCCCTGGCCACCAGCGCTGTGTCCTAGCTGCTTAGGAGCTTCTAGGAAGAGCCATCAAAATCAGAGTCCACCACAGGCCACTTGATCAGTCCTGCAGCTGCCACGACACACCACGCACCTCCTCTTTGGAACGCGGGGAGCTCCCATCAGCCAAACCAGAGCTCGGATGAACTCATGTGACCTTGCTGCTCCATTTGTTACTCTAGAAGATGGGCATAGATCACAGAATGGTTTCCCACGAACACTATAGCAGCTAACACTGCTGTTCTGTTCAGCACACAGGAGCAGAGCTTTGATCCGCTAGGCCTGTGCCCTGTCAGTGGTCAAAACCAGATTCCTCATTTAATTGTAACTATGAACTAACCTGACTCAGAAATCAACAATCATTTTAAAGTACAAACCACTTAATCTTTTCAGTCACAAAACCCAGAGATCTCCTCTGATTTCCTCAGGATTTCCCAGATTTTGTACTTAGACTAAAGCCTGAGACAAGAAACTGCACGGCATCATTCTAGGCACGTTAACTCTGGGTCAACACTTCAGTCTGATCAAGCAAAGATAACGAAAAAGAGAATTTTGTTACTGTCCAGGCTGAACTGGCCTTAAATTGCAAACTGTCACTAACCTGGTCTTGAAACATGGCTCCTCCAAACGCCCAGAAACATGCAAACACAAAGTACAGTTCATATAACTCTTTTGAGGAGTCTGGAGGTGTGTTAGTTGGAGTCAGGAGGCATTCCAGCAGATACAGTATGGTTTGTATGACAGTAATTTCAGGGACTGGGGTAATTTTCTTGAATCCAAACCGCAGTTTATCTAGACACGTAGGCAGGTATTTATCAAATAGAATCATTAAGTTGGCTTTTTCAGACTGTACATTTCGTTTCTCAATCCAGCTGCTCACCACACTACAAAATAATGGACATATTTAACATTTCAACACATGGCAATGAGTAAAAGAGAAGCAGTAATGAGCCTTTTCCTGCTGTGCTATGGAAAAGGTACTCCCTTCAAAATGCCTGCCATTGACACTCCGAAAAGGGAAACAGGAAGCAGAACTCACGGGTTCCAGCCCAGATCTGCAGGATTGATGTAGAGAATTCCAGCCCTGGACACGGTTGCAGGTGTTGCTGTCCTCAGGTGGCTGATCTCAAACAGGAGTCTCATGGTGGGATTTAGTGGGATTCGCTCATTGCTCGCTAAGGTGAGCACCTAGGAGGAAGGCAACCACATCATTCCACCAGAGCAGAAATACACATGAGCTGGTTAGTTTAAAATCATTCTCAAGTGAAGTTCTGTAGTTTTTAGCTTCAACAGCATCTCAGTCCTGACCTTATTATCATCCATGACCGTATTCAGGGATTCAATCCACATGGGGTCTATGTCTCCATCAAGAATAATCCATTTGGGACCAGTGTGAGTGATATTAGCCAGGTCTCGCATCGTTGTGGAAAACAGACCTGCCCAATACAGAAAGTGTCTGATTGTTTTTTCTTTCTAGTCCTTGGTTTATTCATGTAAGCTAAATTATTAAGAGGAGATAGTCAAGGTGCAGACAGAACAAGGAGCAATGGTCTCAAGTTGCAGTGGGGGAGGTCGAGGTTGGATATTAGGAAAATCTTTCTCACGAGAAGGGTGGTGAAGCACTGGAATGGGTTCCCTAGGGACGTGGTGGAATCTCTGTGCTTAGGCGTTAACCCAACCTGACAAAGCCATGGCTGGGCTAATTTAGCTGGTGTTTAATTTGCTTTGAGCAGGGCTTTGGACTAGATGACTTCCTGAGGTCCCCTTCCAACCCTAATCTTCTATGATTCTAAGCAGTACACAATATTTCCTCAATAAACCTGCCAACCCTGCTAAAAACCTTTCCCTCTAATTCTGGGGAGAAGCCAGCAAAAAGATTTTCCCATTTCTACAGTCATTTTTATTAAAAAGTATGTATTGTTATGAATGGTTTGGTTTTTAAATGGCTCCATTTTCATTCGGTGGAGTTTACAGTGAGTGCACCTACTTGAACGCTATTAGAGTGGCTCGTTTTCTTACCATCCTTCCATTCTCTAGTAGCTGGATGAATAATTCCAAATAGCTCATCACAGGTTACAGCTTTGGGGTCAAGGTCTATAGCAACAGGCCTTTTCTTCATGTTTTGGTAAGTTTTATTCAGGGATTTCAGCACCTGTAGGGAATGACGGATTTGTTCACATAGGATTGTGGTTCTCTATAATAGACATCTCCATCCTTCAACTTGGTCTCCCTGGACCAAGCAATGCAAGTCATGAAGAGAGTGGTGATCGTCCCCTCTTACCTGACAGACTTTGGCCTTAGGTCACAAATGGAGGCCCTGGAACCACTGAAGGATGTCTGACCCTCTACACAGTATTTAGGGGCTCCCAGCTCATGCTGCTAAGAAAATGCCTGAAAAATTGCATCAGGCCTTCAGAAGCTGTCAAAGTTTGTGAGCTTCTTTAGACTTACTTCAGTGCATTTGCTGGTGTTTCCCTGTGCTCCCCTCACACTGAAAAGAACCAGCTCTCACAAGTGAAAGTGCCAGCCCCACACTTTTAATTAAGAACAGAAGTGCAGGCCTTCCGGATCCATCAGCAATCTCCCCTTGCTGACACCCCTTCACTCTTAGCCTTCCCTGCTAGCATGCTGGGCACCTACTGTCCAGGGATGTTTGCCAGAGATTGGGACTGGCCAACTGGATGGATCATTTGTTGATTATCTGTTCCATTCCTTCCCTCTGAAGAACCTGGCATTGACTGGTGTCGGAAGATAGAATACTGGCTTAGATGGACCACTGGTCTGACCCAGTGTGGCTGTACTTATGTTCTGACGCCAGCGGAGAAATGTGAATTTCCTGCCCACATGTAATGTGCAATGCACTGGCCACATGCTTTGATAAAGACTCCCACCACTTCTACCAGCAGCACAGACCAAGGTCGTAGGAAGCTGTGTAGAAAGTGGCACTTGCTCTTTGAAATATCATCGCCTGCTCCTGGTCAGCATTAGAAGGAGGAAGGAGTGTGGAAACTAGGAAAGGAATTTTAATTGAAGGAGGACTCATGGGCTCCAAGTGTCTGGGAAATGCTGCTGCAAGAAATCTCCATACCTGAGACTTGCCACTGCCTGCGTTTCCAATGACAAATACCGAGTGCCTCACTTGCAACAGCTCCTCCAGCTGCACCACCTTTAGCACAAAGCTTTCTTCTGCCTGCAGCTTGAGCTCCAGTATAGACTGCTTAATAATCTATGAGGTGTGAGAAAAGATATCAGAGCTCGGCCTGAGCAAGTCACCAAATAAACGTATAGCTCATGTCCTGCAGCCGAGCCTGTCAGAGACTGTGCCCGGCCGGAGCTGCTGCAGAAGTGGCCAGAGCCCTTTCCCTTCCCTGTGCTGATCAACACTTTACTTCAACGCTCCCCCCATCTCTTCACCCCAACTCCACTCCATGCATCACTCCCCACCTTCCCCCTTGCCCTGTCTCACTCACTCCTTCCCTTCTCTCCTCCTTCCATTCAGTGGATCCCCTCCCCTAAAGCCATGGAACCTGCATGCCATTTCCTGTCATCATATTGCTCACTTCTCCACCCCCCCAGATTAGGTTCATCATGTGAGAAATAAACTTGTTGGTCTTTAAAAGTGCCCCAGGGTTCCTTCTTAGTTTGGCTGGTCTATTTAGATACATTCCTGGGGGCAGGGACCACCTGCCCTGTTTGTACAGCGCCAAGCACAGTGGGGTCCGTTGTGCTCACTAGATCTACCAATGAGCCCTAACTGGCAGCTCCACTGGGGAGACTGAGCGACGGTTCCGGCAGCACCACAGCAATGCAGGACACCGCACACTGATGGTGCAAAGGTAGAGAGAGACTGAACTAGTGCACTTTGATGGAACTTGTAGAGAGCCCCCGATTTTTTAATTCAATTCCAACATGTAATCTGGTATTCTTGGTACAGGAGAGGAAATTGCTGTATGCTGTTCGTTCTGGCACTACCATGTACAGAATCTTTTCCATTTATATGTTCATGTCTTCCTTACGTGTTGTCTTCTGCTGTTTAAGAAGATATCTTTTACCTCCTCCAAGCAGGTTCTTTCACTTTCTCTGAGTCATGGAGTAATCACACTTTGAAGGGCAGGATCGTCAAGTTGGGATAATGGATGTGTCCCACATCGTGAGAGAGGTGGGCATACTGACTTTTGTGAGGGGTATGGAAACCGAGTTTGCTTGGGTCACGTAGGTGCTATTAAGATGATTTTGGATCTTGCGAATGGCGCAGGTGAAAAAGCATACATTACAGATGTGTCCCACTGGATGAGGAGAGCATTGTGCAGAGAGGTGGGACCCATTCCCGCTCTAGAGCAGAATTGTGGGCTGTTGGCACTCTGTGCTGTTGCAGACAGGTCTGGTAGGAAACTCTCACTTTATGAAGGAACTCTGGGTCCATTCCCATCTGTGGTTCTGAAAAGCCTAGCATAGTGTGTCTGCTGCTGTGTTCTGACATTTGGAAAGGCAAGATGCCAATACGTTGATGTTGTGACTGATGCACCAATTCCAGAGCAGGACTGTTTCCATGCAGAGGGAATGTGATCTTGCTCCCCATTAGGGGTTTACAAAGAACATGCACGACACATTGTCAGGTAGGGCCCTGATCAATTTGTCCTTGATAGGTGGTAGGAAGTGACTGCATGGTTTATGTGGATGTTGGATTCAAGTAGGGACCATCAGACTTAGACCATGTTGTTGAGTAGATGAGGTCCCCAGCCTATTAGCCCAGTGGATTGGAAAAAGGCAAATATAGTTCCTATCTTCAAGAAAGGGAAAAAGGAGGATCCGGGGAAACTACAGACCAGTCAGCCTCACCTCAATCCCTGGAAAAATCATGGATCAGGTCCTCAAAGAATCCATCCTGAAAATCTTGGAGGAAAAGAGAGTGATCAGGGACAGTCAGCATGGATTCACCAAGGGAAAATTGTGCCTGACCAACCTGACTGGATTTGTGGATGTGGGAAGAGCTGTTGACGTGGTAGACCTCGACTTTAGCAAGGCTTTTGATCCGGTTTCCCACAGCATTCTCATCGGCAAGTTAAGGAAGTATGGGTTGGACGAATAGACCGTAAGGTGGATAGAAAACTGGCTAGATCAATGGGCTCAGCGGGCAGGAATCAATGGCTTGATGTCTAGTTGGCAACCGGTAATGAGTGGAGTGCCCCAGGGGTCGGTCCTGGGGCTGGTTCTGTTCAACATCTTCATTAATGATCTGGATGACGGGATAGATTGCGTGCTTAGTAAGTTCGTGGATGACAGCTGGGGGGAATGGTAGATACTCTGGAGGGCAGGGACAGGATCCAGGATCCAGGGAGACTTAGACAAATTGGAGCATTGGGCCAAAAGAAACCTCATGAGGTTCAACAAGGACAAGTGCAAAGTCCTGCACTTAGGACGGAAAAATCCTATGCAGTGCTACAGGCTGGGAACCTGGGGGTTATGGTGGACGGGAAGATCGATATGAGCCAACAGTGTGCCCTTGTTGCCAAAAAGGCCAATGGCATATTAGGCTGCATCAGTAGGAGTATTGTCTGGAACAGAGTTTCTCTATGACTGGTCCATGGACCAGTGCTGGTCTCTGAGATCTCCCTCCTGACACTGTTGAGGAAGGCAGCCAGCTTATCAAAAGAGTTGAGAAACACTGGTCTAGGAGGCCAGCCCAGGGTAGTCCACTAACTGTCCTGTTCTAAAGAGCTGCTGCCAAGAGGCTGGAAATGGCTGAGAGCTTGGAAGCTGGTGGAGGGGATAGCTTGCTGGCCTTCCTGAGCCAGAGACGGCTGAAGGCGGACAGCAGCACTGGGCGATGCCAGATGACTCTGAGCCGGAAAACTAAAGCTGGAGGCCCAGAGAGGGCTGGGATCAAGGGTTGGTGAGAGACACTTGAGAACTGGGCTGTGGTGAGAGACACCAGGACTGGGTATGGCGATTTCCATCTACTGCTTGGATTGTGCTGGGGAATTCAGGATTATGGTTGTGTGGCTTTTGATACGATTTACATGCCTGGGATGTGTAATAAATTGATCTTGTAAGGATTATATATAATTGGAAAGCCTTTAAGGACTATTTCTGGTGACTCTGAAGGGGAAACTGAGGCAGACATGCTTGTTGTGACACAGCCTGCTGCAGGAAGGCACTGCTCTATGGCAGGAGTAAATAGGAGACTCAAGAGCCACCTCCCACAAATAACCTTAATACCAAAGGTCAGCAAGTCCCATGTCTGCACATTCACCTTTTCGAAGTTCAGATCCCTTTTTCTCGGTACGTCCAGTGCTGGGAAAAGGTCTCCAATCAGCCCCATGAAGACTGGCAAGTCATCTGTTATAATCTTGGGAATGTTGAAATCTCGTAAAGCTCTCATAAGGACTTGGTCCTCCGCACGGCCTGGGTCTCCTCTTTTCAAGGACCCTGCTACCACCAGCACAGACTTAATAGCCCTTAAGCCCCAGTCATAATGATCCTGGCAAATAGGAAGCAAAGCCTTATATTATATTGGGTGAAAGAAAATGGTTTAAAAACCCAAAACCACAACAAAAAATCAAACAGGAAAATCTGAACACCCTTCCAAAAACCCCAAACCCAGACAGTCTCCACAGCACCCAGGACAAGTGCGGTAACTGTGTGTATTCGCATGAGAAATGCCCTTCAACAAAGGAATGAAGGAAACCTTGGCAGCCTTTGGCTGGGAAGCATGTTTTGCTCGTAAGTCAACTGACATGAACAATGTGAGGATGCAGTCACCCATATGGGCTTTAGTCTGCTAGCATGTACTGTTGTCTGTCTTTTTCTTTTCCTGCTGGTCTTCCATGCACCAGGCAGAAGAGTGCTGCCGTAAGTCATAGCAGTGTGTGAGTGGAATTTGTCCAACAATGTAGCTTGAAATGATTGAAAAACTACAGACCAACTTGCCGCTAAAACTAGTGATTTTTTTAAAATACATCTGTGTCAGATAAAAATAGATCAACTCTTTCTGCTCAAAGAACCATGAGATAATATTAAATTACCTGCTTAGAAAGTAGCTCTTTGCATAGTGTATAGAGAGTAATAAACTTTCTAGCTAGAAGTCTGGCATCAATAAAACCTTCTGCAACAAGCATGATTTCACAGATAAGTTCAAAATCTGGGACGACCATAGCACAGGGTCTAAAGAAACAAAGGGGGAACAAAGTGCGATGTCAAACTTTGAGAAAAGTGGCCTTCTTCCCTCCCTTCTCTGCCATACAGATGTATACAAGTGAGCTTCAGGATGATGGGAGTGTGTGTTTTGGATACTCAAAGAGCCTTCGTTATATTACAGACATCACAGGCGTGAGCACACGCTCTCTCTCATATACAGGAGAAAGAGCCTGTGGTGCAGCGTGATAGCAAGTGACTTTCACACTCAGAGTACATTATATGCATCTTGGTAATTAACAATCAGGTTGTGATGACAGCTAGCCGCACGCCAATACCTGAATAAAGCTTTGAGATTTTCAGGCAGTTCAGTCCGGCCTGCATAGCCGGGGTTCATGGTAATGAATAGTCCAACGGTTGGTATAAGAGCTATCATGTCTCCAAGGAAATTAAACGTTTTCTTTTTGGCACGAATTGCATCTTGAACACATTTTACCTACATAATTAACAGGAAGAGTCAGGATCAATAATCTAATGAATTACAGTTTATATTTTTAGCCCTGGCTTGGAGCCTCTAAAAGCCCTTTAAATACTAACAGAAGGGTTTGCTGGGTGCCTGCAGGCTCGATACAGTCCCCTTTCTCTGAGCGAAACTGACTTCCTGGCTAGGAATTATACCTCTGACTATCTGGACAAATAACTGCTCCTTATTCTGATGGTGGGATTCATAATCTGGCCCTCCCTGAGTGGCCCCATTGATTTCATGTAGCAAGGCGCTACTCAACCTGTGTGCAGCAATAGACTTAATCCTTCAGTGAGCACAATGGAAAAATTTAAACAATGCTGCGTCTCCTACTCTGGGCCCTAACAGCTAGAGCACAGCCATGGACCAAGTTCTTCCTTCTCCACCCCATGACAGGCTGGAACTGGCCTGATGTTTATTCAGCTCCCCTTTTTCTAGCCCTGTGAACACTTCCCTGGGTCCAACAGGCTGGCGCAGCCTGCTTCGTGTCTAGACATAGCATCAGACAGTCTGAGCGGGTATGCACAGGAGCCAAGCTGAGGACAGAACAAGTCATGTGTGAGGCACAGTCAGTGACCAGGAGTTCAGTGTCCTTTATGCTTCAGTCACCTCCATGTTTATATTGTGACTTGCTGAGTTGTAAACACACAGAAACTTTTCTTCTTTTGGCCTCATGCACACAACTGAAAGCTATGTACGGGCTAGTGCACATATCTATGTATGTTTGTGTGTGTTTATAATGTATTATTTGCACTAGATATATATTTGTATGCAATAAGCGCTAAATTGGCATCTACCTTTATTACAATTGCATTCACTTATGCTAAATATCCCTTGCATTTGCTGAATGGCTAATTAGATAGGGTAACGGTCAGGATCCAGACATGCGAGTATTTCCCAGAGTGGCAGGTAGGGGTTATTCTCGCAGCCCACTACTGAAATGTCACGAAGAAAGAGGACAAGACATACGATAGTTCTACCCTAGTATAAAGCTAGGAGGTGCCTTCAGGCCTTTGACACATGGAAACGCAGGTGTTCAGAACAAAGAGGATGGCTACACAGCAAGGTGTCAAAAATCAAGTCAAAGGGCTGGCTCACTGAACACAGATTCAGAGAATGGTATTTTTACTTATAAGCAGGAGGGCATTAAAAGTGCTTTAGGGGTGTAAGTTCGGGAGCACAGCTTCTGTGTGAGGTAAATGTAACAACACTTTCTCCTATGTGATATTATTATTGGTTTAAAGCAAGAAAATTGACTAACATTGGTTATTTGATCTCCTAAATCTATTTCATAGTGGACCAAATGTGCTCAAGCAATGGGCTGCAGTTTATCACCAGGAAGTACGGAAATATTCCCTTGTGGCTAGAGACCTCAGGTAGGTCAGATTCAGCCGAGAGCACTGTTTTATGTGTAAGTGGAATTAGGAGATTAGGATGGAAAGGTTAACAATTAACCGCCACAGCACTGGAGAGCCCCACACAGCACAGCAATGTACACAAGGAAAAGCTGGGTCCTGGAGAAAACTCCTACCTGCACAGCAATCACTGATAAAACTTCCACTGAAATGCGATTGAATTCATCAAAGCATCCCCAGGCTCCGGTCTGAGCTAACCCTTTGTAGATATTGCCACAGGACTAGAGAGCAAAGTGATTGGAGAAGGCTGACTGCAAGATGGGCATTCATTAAACAAGAACAGTTCTAGAGGAATGAGTCTGGCATTTACACTACAGCCAGTTTCGCTGGGAGAGCCTCACACAACCTTAGGGTCCTGCAGAAAGAGAGAGGAAAAATCCCCTCTATTCTGCCCCCTACCAGTCTAGGTTTGCTAGCAGTCCAGGCAGTCTAGTTTCTAGGTTCCCCTAGGAGAGTGTCACCATGCCCCTTAGTTGGCAGACTGCCACAGCTTCTGCACTCACTGGCAGGAAACCTTTTCTGGCATTGACTAAGTTTTCCTTTCCTCCATTTCAGCCCACCTCTCCCAGATCTGGTCCCTCTCCCACCAGACATGCTCACCCTCTCACCATTGCTGTGTCCTGGGCAAGACTGGTTCAGCCGCAAACCTGTGGGAAAGGGCTCTCAACTGCGCTCCGGTGCCACACAATGCAGGTGAGAAGATAGGGGTAGAGAGTGGGGGGCTTCCCAAGAGTCTTTCCTCAGCCAGGACAGGCAGAATGCAGCAGCACCCTGAACATGCCCATGCACACCCCTACCCTTTCTAGAACTGCTCCCTCTCATGGCCTGGGGTGGGGGGAGCCCAGCGAGAGGCTCCTGCAGATGGGACTGGGGGCAGGATGCTGTCCATTTACAGCTTTCCTTACTTCCACTCAATGGAGTTCTACCTTGTAATCCATTTGCTCAGAGCAGTTGAAGACGTAGACCATGATCCCTACAGCTCGGCCCAGATCCTTAGTGGTCTCGGTTTTCCCTGTACCAGCAGGGCCTGCAGGGGCACCGCCCATTATCAGGTGAAGGGACTGGGTCAAAGTGATGTAGCATCTGAAATGCAAGGCAAATGTATCATGTTTAAATGGACATCTAGACAGCAACAATCCCTTACCTGCCACTGCCCAGCTACAGTCTCCCACAACTGCTCTTTAGTTTAAGGGAAACCTGGCCGGCCTGCTTCTTAATGTGAGGACTACGTACCGGTCTGTGAGCGGAGTAATGACCAGCCGAGGGGTGTTACCCAGATATTCGTAGGAATACTGAAGCTGAGCGTCACATATGTTAGCATAGCAATGTCTTTTTTCTTCATCCCAGCGATGTCTAAGCTGGGACTGCCAGGTGAACGCCTGGGAATTCTCCACCTGCAGGGCCAACGGGAAAGGTATTTCATTTTCCTGTCAACGCTTCCAGCAACAATGCACCGTTGTCATTCACTCCCTGACCGCCCTCTGTGTGTTCGAGTCAGTTAGGTATTTATCGTGGCGCTCAGCCTGTGCAGGGCACCAACCAGGAGAGCCCCCACCTTGGGCCCTCCCTTTGAGACATTACAATACACCCATATACATTATATGGGAATCCTGGCTTGGCTGTTAGCTCATTGGCTCAAGTGTACTCTTAAATTTCTGTGCAAGACTCTTTTGTTCATCCTTTCCTGCTCCATCCATTTGGGGTATTTTAAAAATACTGGAAAATAATAAAGTTATTACATGAAAACATGTTCAAAAGCATCAATGAGCAAAGCCACGAAAATGTAACCAGTAACTTTTACCTTTGCCAAAATCATTTTTGCCACAACATCCCTGGCATGTACATCTATGGTGCAGATTGTCATGATCTTCATTCTGTCTCCTGGCGTTAGGTTCCCAATGAGTAGGGTAATTAGCGTGTTTAACTGATTAATCTAAGAGAGGCAAGAATGGATTGACCCAGGAAAGTGAAGTAACATTTTGCCTAGTTTTTCTGACAGATAAAAGCTGTTCTGAGGAGTTCACTGCAGCACAGCTGCAAAGTGCAAATGTCTGGCTACGCACCTGCTTTTTGTTGTAATCTTTAATTGCATTTTCATAGCCTTCCTCCAATCTGGAGAATGCGATACCGACCTCTGTAGTCCACCAGATCTGAGTGCAGGTCAACGCAATCTGCCATAAGCCTCACAGAAAGGGGGTCACAGATCAGTTGGTGGCAGGAATATTTCATTTGAAACGGCAGTGTTCTTACCTGTGCCACTCAGCCACAGCTCTCTCCTCTGGCCCTTTGTCTCTTCCCATGCTCTGGGCATCAGCATGGCTCAGACAAATCACACCTCTGCCTAAGAAGCTCAACAGTGGGTCCGCTCCAGACCCTCACTGCCTCTCCTCAGAGGCCAAGATTCACTGACCTCTTGCAGGACAGCTCTGCCTGCTCCCCCGGCAGACAGAAGAGGCCCCAATTGTCCCAAATGAAACAAAGGTATTCAAAAAAGTCAAAGAAAGTCAAAGATAAAATAGTCCAAAGCTAGAACTAAGCTCAGCCCAGGCACCCTCAAACCATTAAAAAGTCAGAAAATCCTAACCTCTCTTGGCTTCTCTGTCCCTATCACGCAGCCTGCTGGCCTCTCTTAGCACAAGGACACCAGGGAAATTCGGCACAAACACCTTCCCATGCTCAAGTTGTGCCACTCTACCCTCCTCGTTGGCAGAGTCAGGGTCCCCCAAAAGACAAACTGACTCTGCCCACATGGTTTTAAACAAACCTGTTCAGAACTGTTCTCCTTACCTCTGTGTTAGAGACTAGGGCTGAAATTCTGGCCCCAACAAGCTTAGAGCCAAGATTTCACCTCTAGCTAATATGGTAGTCTCAGTCATAGTTCAAAAGGAACCACAACACTTTAATTGTTGAACATTATTCAATAACGCCAGTTTCCCCGTAACTAGAGTTGATCTAAAACACGGTCCTTGGACAGAACCAGTCCAGCTCCCCTGTCACAACCACTATTACATTCAGTATTTTCTTTCCATTTGAATCCAGTTAAGAAAAGCGATACTCCAGATTTCAGGGTTAAAGACAGAGTCTGTGGCCCAAACAGTGAGATAACCGTACTCTATTCTGGACCATTTATTTTCGTGGCGTCGCACATGTTAAATACATCAAATAAACCCCATGTTGCAATTACATCAACTGGTTCCATACCTGTGCAGGGTAATCAAATAACCATTGTTCTCGTGGCTTTTCTTCATAAGTCACCACAGCTTCCGGGATTTCATGCCGTAATGTGGAGCACATTCTCTCGAGAACTCGATTTAACCAAACCTCAACCTAGGCACAAAACCCCACTTTAATGAGCGTCCTAGCCAGTATATTTGAGCATTCATTTGTCTTGTTTCAAATTGACAGAAGCTGATGTGGACTGTAACTCTTACTGTGGCATTTAATTGCTGTTCTTCTCTTAACAGGATTTACCTTACAAAGTTCCTGGCATGTATCACAGTCACACGATTTTCTTTGGGCAAAAAGATCAGGGCTGCTTTTAACTCCTATGGGTTCAAATTCTGGTTGGTGCCTAGAAAGAGGTATGATAGACCCCAACCAAGGGCCTGTAGATATGGGAAAGTTCCTTCTGAAACCTGGACCTGCATAGTCCCTTTATACAAAATAGGAACAGGCTGCCTGGGGCACTGTGCACACAGGCCACTGCTGGAAAACAGACAGAATCCTGGGGCACTTTTAAAGACTAAAATTTATTTATCGCATGAGCTTTCATAGGCACAAGCCCACAAAAGCTCATGCAATAAATAAATGTGTTGGTCTTTAAAAGTGCCCCAGGACTCCTTGTTTGTTTTGCTGAAATAGACTAACACGGCTCCCCTCTGGAACAGGCCACTGCTGGGTAAGGGACATAAATACAAAATTCCTTTGAAGCTCTTTTCTCTGTGACGCTTTGGAGTAAACAAAATAGAGACAGACAACTTAAGTTCTTCTGCCCTATACCTTGCTGCAGGTTTCTGGAGTGCATTTACGTGTCAAATATCTCCCCAACTGCCTTTCCCCAAGTGCTTTTAGAACATCTCTTCCTATGCTGCCATCTCAAACACAGAGGAACTCATGTTAAATGGACCTGTACATGAACACGCAGCCTGCTTGCACACACGCCCTGTGTGTGTCTGAATTCTAGCTGTGTGCAGGGTAAGCATAGAACCTGAGGGCTCATTTTGAAAATTTGTCTCCCAAATGTCAATATGTTGTGTCAGAAAAGAACCAAGAAGCTGAATGGCCTTTTCGGGAGACGTTTCCCTTGACTTTTGAGATATTCTGTATGAAAGAGGCTTTGCTTCAAATCAGACATTTTAATGGACATTTAATGATGGAGCATGGTTTCGTGGAGATGCGCAAAAGACAGAGGAAAGAGAACTCCAGTTGATTGGCTGGTTAAGGCGACTTGCTGACAGCAGCAAGGAGGATTCAGGCTTAGACACGTAAACCACCTTATCCTTGTATCGGTACAATTTAATGTCTAAAACGTGATTTTAAACAACCCACTAACCTGCCCAGAACAATCACATTCCTTGTCAAAATCAACATACTCCTCTTCTTTGCTGTACATTCCCAAGCCACTCTTCAAAGGCTTGTTGTCTGCGTCCATTTTGAACTTCAGTTTAGCCATGCTATCAAACAGTTTAGACAAGTGCCGGCACACCTTAGAGGAAAGCAGCAACACACCAGATCAGGAAATTGTCAATGCACAGAAATATGTTACAGCTTTGATGAACTTTTCTTTCTACCTGTATCTCTCTGACACACTGCTAATCTAGGCATGGCAAACTTGACTTTTTGAAAAATAATTTGGACAGATAATATTAATGCTTATTTTAAAGTGCTTTTTTCTATTTTTATCTGTTTAAATGTTCACAGTTGTAGGAAACCCTGGGAGTTCAGATAATAATTAAAGACAGAAGGCACTGACATTCAAAAAGTTAAAGTTTTACAGTCATTAAATACACTTAAATCAATCATTAATACAAGCAATTTTTTTTTTAAACTTTGCCCACCCATAAATGTCACTTTTAGAGACGGCAACACTTGTAGCTGGTTGTATGTGTGCAGTAAAATTGATATTTGCCAATACAAAACCAACCCTTCCCAGCCTAGTTCTAAGATTACTTCAGTGTTTCGGATGCTTTGGGATAAGAGACATGTTAACACTCTTCTAACGAAGCCATCATGTAAGAAGCAAAGGGCTATTCCTTAAATGTCAGTCCTACCTCCACAGGGTCATTTCCATTTGATAAAATATCCAGCAGGTCTGCCGATGAAACAAAGTAGAATCTGGGAAAAGCCAACCTTTTTGTCTCTAGATATTCAGCCAAAGCCTTTTCACAAATTGCCAAGCTAACGAAAGAAAGGGAAAGGGAGTGGTACTTCTACTGTTTGTAAAAGAAAGGCTGTGATGCTTCACTAACACAAGTGGGAACTAACGCCTTCATTCAGCCTTAGCACAGGCAGTGACAATTTCCACGAATGACCTCACCACGCCTTATCTGCAGAGGGCAGCAATAGCATTTTATATTTCCAAGGTGCTGAACATTAGCTAATTAGACATTCGTATAGTTCAGCCTTCATGCCCATTTAATCCTTATCCTCCGTACAGAGAGCCCACCCGTCTGGCCACTGGTGACTGTTGCTTTTTGATGTGGACGCATGTCCAGCCCAAGAGCTGGACTGTTCAATGGCCATTAGATGAAACTGATCTGGGCTAAATGTGGCCTAGTGTTCTGGGTAACTGAGGCTACTCCTCCCGACTGCCAAGCCAGAAAAGCATCTACTCTTGGCAGCTGGATCTTATCTTCATGTTTTTAAAATTGGCCAAAAGTTTACCCCCAAATATGGCATCATCCAAACCTTTTTTGTAAGGCCTCTAACTTGTCATAGAGGCCTGGCTTATTTGTTGCTTCAATTACATTAGGGGTTTTTACTGCATCAGCCATTAATTCCTGCAAGACAAGGTGATCTGGTTACACACATTTACATTTGTGCTTCAGGCTAGAATTCTCGTGGGGATGGAGGCAACACAGACTTGCTCACTTTAAAATCTCTATCGATAGAATCAAAACGTTTGGAATCTTCTGGCAACTGATTCCGGATGTCTTCAGAGCCAATGAAGATGCTTTCCAGATGACTCCAAGTTCTCTGCACTTCAAACCAGATACTAATAACAGAGTCGGCAGTAGATAATTTCTGTTGCCAGCCAGACACCTCCTGAAGAAAGTGAGCTAGATACTTGGAAGTCATCAGGTTCTGCAGTTGCACTTGGTTGTCCTCCAAGGTCTCCACGAGTACTTCATCTGATTTGAGCAGGATGGTCCCAGTTCTGGCATGGGGTTCATGCTCAAACTGCATGGTTGACCAGGTGCTGTCCAGGGCCTTCAACACCTTCGAAGAGAAAGGTATAACAGTTTACAGAAAATAAACATTGCAAGAAAGAAAAGGCCTAGAATTTAAAATGTCTCTCTCAACATAGAAGCACTTGATGGAAGGGTGAAAATCTACGCATTAAACATCTACCTTTTTATAAGCATGAGAAATATAAAATACAGAAAGATATAGCTTCTGACTGCTATGTTGGCATAGAAGACTATAGGAACGATCTGGTAGAAATTGAACTGAAGGCACAGCTCAGTACCTTCTCCATTCCTGACTCTTTCACAGCTTTGTCTACAATACTGCGAACTTCATCCTCAAACTTGTGTAGATTCAGCTGCAGCAAGTCAGCCAGGGTTGTCTTGTCTGACATTACAAAGTTCACCTGGTGCAAAAAGGACAACAGGGCTTGTCATGGGTGACACACTGAATTTTTGTACCCACGCTAGCTTCCTCAGATCCTACCCACGGGTTGTCTTTTTCTCTAAGATTTCATACCAATACTTGTGGACAGTTATCTGTTAAATATTACTTCTGCAGTTCATTAGCTGGTTAGGGTTAATTTCTCTCTCTTATACACACACATTCCCCTCCCCCCAATCCGGTTCATTTGAAGTCTGTGATTCTTATATGCAAGAAAATAGATCATAAATCACTCAAAACACAATTTACCAACACATGTGGTGCTTGAGCATTTCCCCTTCAACGTCTACTCGGAGGAACGCAATGCACCACTTAGTGCCTGGAAATGGATTTTTCCAGCTTGCAGCCCATTCGTGCCCACTGAATTCGCTCTAAGAAATCTCAGCGATTGCTGGGAAACACGCAGATTATGTCTACACTGCAGCTGGAGCAAACCTCCCAGCCTGGGTAGACAGACTCACTAGTGAGGGCACAAGCTACTGCACTAAAATTAGCAATGTGGATGTTGTGGATTGGGCTGCGGCTCATGCCCTCAATCCTACCCAGCTCGAAGACGCAGTACTCCAGCTGAGGCCTCAAGCTGCTAAGGAGAAGCAAAAAGAATACCACAAGCATGTAGGGACAGAAATACAAAAGGGGAAGGCACAAGATGAGTTATAAAAGGCAATAAGAAGAGGCTCTATAACAACATTAGGAGCGTGCGAAAGTTGAAGGCCAGTGTAGGTCCACTACTTAGTGAGGACGGAGCGCTAATAACAAAGACATCAGAAGTCCTGTGTGCTTAATGCTTATTTTGCTTCATTTTCAACAAAAAGTGTTAATAGAGATGAGACAGATAACTCAATGAATATTAATAAGGGAGAAGGAGCACACACCAAAGGAACGGGTTGAAGAATATTTAGTATTCATATTGGCAGGGCCTGAAGAAATCACGTTAGGGTACTTCAGGAGCTGTTAACAATTATCCTTGAGAAGTCATGGAGGATGAGCAAGTCCCAAAGGGCTGGAAAAGGGCAAACATAACACCCATCTTTACAAAGGGGATCAAAGAGGACCCAGCTATAAACCAGTCAGTCTAACTTCAATACCTAGAACGATGCTGAAACAAATTATTAATCAGTGTAATGATAACAGGGCTGTAAATAACCACCAACATGGATTCTTCAAGATCAAAGCATGCCAAACCAACCTCCTCTCTTTCGTTAACAGGCCTAATTGGTGGGGGAAGATATAGCCAGGATACATCTTGATGTTCAGTAAGGCTTTCGACAGTTACAGTTCTATACAGCGATTCATAGGTCAGTACATACAGTCATCACACTCAGATTCCTTTTTGTTTCTTCTGTATTTTGATGAGTCCAGCTTTGATGTGTTTGGAGAACTGGCCGGTAATGGCCAGCCAGCAATAGTAACTCGTGTCATGGCTACGAAAGGAATGATGTGCAAGTTCTTAGGTCATTTAGATGCTTTTGAAAATGTTAGCAGGAGCCCAACTTCCACTTTCAAAAGAGAGGGAGGTACTTCAGGACTAAAGCTACTTTTGAAAACGGGATGTAACTGTTCCCCTGGCCCAGGACTGTCAACACATTTTTTAAATCTGCTCAGCTCACCTTGGTCGCTTGCATGAGCTCATGCCAATGACGGTCTCTTATAGCAGGGTTCTGAAGCTCACTCACGGCTCGGAGGGAGGTTATCATGTTTTTCACTGTGTTATCCAATCCTGTGAATGCATCCCAGGCTCTCATTTCTTTATCCAAACTCCTCACATCTTTAGCAAACTTTTTAGAATCAAGATCCATCTGCTCCACATTAATCTCTTTCCATTTGGTGGTCTTCCAGTCATCAATGCTTGCATTAACCTGAATTGGGGAAGCAGTCCCAAATGCTACATGGTTAGCAAAAATCCAGAGCAACGTTTTCTATCGTTTATTTACCTTAACTGCATTCCTGCTCCACTCTCACAATTCTTACTCCGGGTTCCAAGAGACTTTAATGCTGCTCTCACTGCAGCACAGCACTGCTCCAGCTGTGCAGTGGGGCACTCTTTCTTTCACCTTTGTTGCAGTGACTGGCCTGGTACAGTCTGTTGTGATGCGATTGTCAGCTGGCCTCCTAGCTCTTTGGTAGACTGCCGAGATCCTGGTTAGCAGGATCATTTTCATCTCACAACGCTGCAATTGTCAGTGCAACTATGGGAGCTTCCTGCTTTTGTAACCCATGCCTGCTCAGTGGCACTCTTCGCCTCCTTCCCCACGGGGGCTTAGGCCAGCTAGAGATTAATAACCCTGTTATACTTGGCTAAGCAACATCTATCTTTCAGCTCAGGTACTGAGGCTTCTGTATTAACCTCAAGAGGTCCCAAATTTGATCCCAGGTGCCAACAGGGTTACATATGTGTTTTTCATTGCTGCTTGTACCATCCAGCCCAAGACTCCTGCCAAGTTCATGCCACTCTGGATTACAGCAGGAACCCCACAATGAAACCTCCGTTGTCTTAGGGTAAATTGTGCTCAAACAAGAGCCTCCAGCAAACTTTCCCTTTCTGGGCAGTCTGCCTGGCTGTGAAACAGCCAACAGCTAGCCCTTCCTGCGGCCTTGCCACCTCCTAAGCACACAAAGCACTAGCTTCTCACACACATCTTCAGCATTGTGAATGCCAGCTCCAGCCGTTACCACGCCTCTTGCTCTATGCTTGCAGTTACACGTTCAATTTAAAAGGCCAGCAGAGAGTTTCTTGCCCTTATTCTGCGCTTTCTTGCAAACACATTCTCTTGGCCTGAAGTTAAACAGTGAGCAGCTGAACACATCGGGCAGGTCTCATTATTATTATTTATTGCATCTCTGAGGGCAGCGTGTAGCATCCCTGACTGGGGATCAGAGCTCCAACATACTAGGCACTGCAAACGCAGATAGAAAACTGGTCTCTGCCCTGCAGTGGGACTGGTCTGGCCAGCGGCAACATCAAACCTCCATTCTCAAACAACCTGCCCCTTGTTCTACATTACAAAGTCAAACACTTACCAAGACAATCATATCCCAGAGCTCTTTGAGTAAACGTACTTCCTTATGGCATGCTTTGAGTTGTTTATAATCTGGGACCGACACCTCAAACAATCCAGCAGATTTGGACAGGGCTTCCATGTCACTCTCCATAGCAGTGATACTCTTTTGTTGCTAGGAACATGAGAAGAAAAGGCCTGAGCTGGCATCTGGGTGCTGGGGTGGCTTTACCGGGCATTAGAAGAAATGGAATGTCTCCACTCACTAGCCATCACACATACATAAAGGGCCCAAGCTTGCTGGAGTGGGGAGTTGAACAGAGACACGAACTCTCATCCTCCAGGCAGTCAGACAAATGTAGCCCAGACTTACAGAAATGAAGGGCCGGAAGGGACTTGGAAAGTCATCAAGTCCAGACTCTGGTATAGCAGTCATTGCTCAGGAAATACCTCCCTTTTGCAGTGACGCATGGCAGACAGATCTGCACAGCCAAGTCCCTCCTCCCCCCTCTGTCTCCCGCTCTCCCAAGGCCTTGGTCCCAAACCCCACTGGGAGCAGAAGAGCAGCACACAGGGCCAGTCTGGCCATAGAGGTGAACTAGGCAGCTGCCTAGGGCGCCAGGCTTTAATGGGCGACGGAAGTGAATTTTTTTCTCTATTTAAAATGTATCTCTTATAAATGAAAGTCCTGCCCTCTGACGGGGCGCCGAAGTCACAGTTTGCCGAAAACTCTTGGGCCAGCCTTGGCAGCACAGAGCCTTGTCGGTTGTGCAGCAGCCAGAGAGGTGGAGAGAGGATTTGCCCCCAACTTCCTCACGTCTTGGCCAATCACCTTGTTCAAAGACTGGTATGGATCTGGGTCAGTAAAAGAAAAGGGAGCCTCTTCTCGGAACTTCTCCCTAAACTCGTGCTGTTTAATCTGCAAGGAAGCAGAGATAGAGACACATCACATGCAGGTGGGCACATTCCGGCCACTGCAAGAGGCCAAAGCGAGGAAACTCACAACCACAGGTGCTGCCCAGCCAGTGGGCCAAGAGCATGGCTTTCCCGTACAGGCATTTCTCTGAGCACAACAGGTGTCCAAGCCATGCTGCCGTCTCCAGAACAGATGTGCTCTCCATGGGGCCATCCTTTAAACTCTGGGAACCAGTTAATGCAGGACGTGGCTGCTAACTTCTTGCACAGACAAAGCCAGTAACATGCTGCTCTGGCATCTGCCCTGGTGCCTGCTAGAGCAGCAGGTATTAGCCTCTGAAGTCCTGAATGGCTGGGGACCCTATTGCGTTCAAGGCCTACCTCCTCCCCGTTCACTTGTCATTGGGTGGAGGGCGTCTGGGCTACAGCCCTTGGGCTTTCCACGGAATCAGGGCTACTAAACCGGGCTTGCACAAGAGGCCTTGCCTCCCGACTCAGCGGATTTACATTGCCCAGGTGCCTGGCATGTGTTGAGGGGATGAACAGGGCTGTGGGCTGGGGGTTCAGCGATGGGCAGGTCACTGTCTAGTGGTTATTGCCTTCTCTTAAAGTTGGAGGGTTAAAACCTTGTGCAGTGTGTAGAGTCTCAGGGCCAGCACCTGAATCCAGAACCTGTACACAAACATTAATAGAAGGTCTCACAAAATCTAGCCCAGACAAGAAGCTGACGCCCATCCAGCATCACACAATAAGCGTACCTCAAATTGCTGGCATTTCCTCCGAATGATTGCAACCTCAGTGGCCTGCAGAGGAGCCACATTCTGTTTCACCTGGAAAGATAACTTCTTGGTGTTGTTCCATTGCTCTGGAAGATCCTACAGCAGGCAAAGGAGAATCAGCACCAAAACCCATTTCACCAGGAGAGGAAAGAGATGTCTGTGCTCTGTCTGGCAAAGAAGAACCCACATACATCCGGAAGTTCCTTACGATGATGGAAGCATGGGAACAGTGGACAGGCAGGAGAAGCTTTATTAAAGAAGCTTCTATTACTTTTTGAAACTTAAGTTTGGAACTCAGTTGTGTATCTATGTTTACCTGCTTTCACTTCATAAATAACTCTTATTTCTTCTTCCTGTGCAGTTAACCAGTCCTTTATTACAGGGTGGCTACAAGCATTGTTTCTGGGGTGAGTGATTGGTGCTTTGGATCTGCGAGTATTGCTTTGATTCTTGGTGAAAGGGACCACCTGTCACAAAGGCAGGCTCACCTGGTGGCGACACAGACTGGAGCAACCCGGGGGACTGGCTGCGACTGCTAGTGCCTGAGGAGTTTCCATTGATAATCAGCTGGCGAAATTTAAGTATAGAGCTCAACCCCAGTTTGGAGGGTAGCACCCTGCGTCTCATCAGTCTGCCCTGAGGGTGGCTGCAGCAGGTTCTAAATGAACTAAAACCATTCAAGATGATGATTTGGCCGCAGCTGCAGGCAGCTCCATGAGCATCTCTTCTCAGTCAGCAGCAGTGTTGAAAAGAGGAAAAACTTGTCAAGATTTATAGAGAAGAGGAGAAGAGAAGAGAAGAGAAGACCGAGACTCCTCTAATGCCCTTGTATGGCCCAATGGGATACTATAATCCAGTGAGTGCCTCCCCTGGATATGGCTCTGGACACCCTAGCTCGAAAATACCCAGCAGATGAGGGGACTGACACTCAAATATGTTAGAGACCCGAAAAGACTGTCCTACAATAGAGGAGAAAGCTGGGATTGCCTGGTGTGGGGAGGATGTGATGGAGGCTTACAAAGGAGTGATTTTTACCCTCTTGCAAGAACGAGGGGAGAGAGAAAATGAAAATGGAAAGCAACACATTTTTCACAATTTTCCTATGCTGTGCACAATTCACCTGTCAGACCCATGGCCACAAGCTATCAGCAAGGTCAAGAGCTCAGTCGGATTCAGAACAGAATTAGGCATTTGTTGAATCACAAGAATAATTTTATTAGTAAGGGACAGAAACCCTCTTGAGTCATGGCAAAAGGCAGCCACTGATTGAGGGGGGCAGGAAGGAACTACCCCATGAGGAGGTGATTCAATAGCTGTCCTCTGAGGAGTTCTTTGCCTGTTCCTCTGAAGCATGTGGTACCAGCCACTGGCCGAGAGGGCTAGACAGACTCTTGGAAGATCCAACGAGGCCATTCCTATGGTCCTTCTGGTAACAATTTATATTTCAAACAAACAGTGAACATCCCACGAAAGCTCATGCGATTAATAAATCTGTTAGTCTTTAAAAGTGCCACAAGACTCTGTTGTCTTTCTACAATAGACTAACACGGCTCCCCCTTTGGAATCTGATCTCTTTTATAATAGATACTCATTTTAGAAGCACAGTAATAGACATTAGAAATGCCATGATTGATTTTAGTCATTTCCTATAAAAAGTTAGAACCTCTCTGCACCTGAGTGCGCAACAAAAATGATTCGAGGTGAGTTTGGATCTCAGCCTATTACAAAGAAGAAAATTCATCAGAGTTCATCATTAAAAATACCCCCAAGCTATACACCACAAACCTGAGGTAACAGCATTAAATAACCTACATGCAGCTGCATATGAATTTCTTCCGGCATCTCTTCTCCATAAGTCTTTAGCAGTTCAATTGTTTGCTTTAAGGGCTCAAACATGCGGTCTGTAGCTATCTGTCTATCTTTGACACTCATCAAGTGACCCATCACCTCCACCAGCCCATTATAATCTCCTTCTTTCAGAGGTTTAGTCAAGCCCGCATTTGCTTCCTTCATGAAAGTTGCTAGCTCCTGGAGGCTAAAAGAAAAGGAGACAGACCTCTCTGAACAGCCAGTTCAAAGGAACCAGGAAAATCCAAAGCCTACCTGCTTTTGAGAGCCACTGGGGCTCCCTGAGATGACTGCCTAAACGGGTCCACAGCCCTGGGCTCTTCCTGCTCCAGGCATGTGAGCACGGTCCACTGGGGCTACATCCTTTTTAAGGCCAGGGGCCTAGGGGGTCGTTTTTGCCAGGAGTGGGGATGCCTGGAGCAATTCTCTAACAAAAACTTGAGTCTCAGCTCTTCAGTGTATGTAAAGAGATGCCACTCCACTAACATTCAGGACTGAGCATGCTCAGCTAACACCTTGTTAAACATGACCTACTCAGGTCCACACTGGGTGCAAAGCACCATTTGATATCATGTTCGCTCAAATTCCTTAGCCAATATGTTTTAAAAGACACTCCATTTTCCTTGTCCAGAACTGACCTTAGTCTTGGGCTCCATGTATGACCATCGTTAGCACAGCTATAAAATCCCTCCCTCTGACGTTAATCGTAACACTTATTCCCCTGTGCGTCAGGCAGGTTCTCCTTTGGAGAATCACCCTTTGTTTTACCTGCTAGTGACATGGTCAATGAGATGCTGCTTAAACATGAGGCTCCAACGCTTGATGGTATTTAGAAGTGCTTGTTTGAAAGGGCGGCAGTCGCTCTGCAGCCAGCCATTGAACACTTTGGTGTTCTCAAACTTAGACACTTCCTCGTAGAGCTTCTCATACGAGTCAATCTGAAAGGCACGTAGAAATGACCCCGTCACACTCTCTGAACTGCCAATGGGGCAACTATCTGGGGGCTTCACTGATTTTCAACAGTAACACCTCAAGAACAACTCTTTTCTGAATGAACCTAGTCAACCCACATGTTCTCCTGCGTTCAGCAGCAGCTAGATACCCTGCATGAACAGCTTTCCGCGAACCGCAGCAAATGCTCTCAGGGGCTCTCAGACACCATAGCGACGCTGAGCGCTTGGTGACTAGCAAGTTCCTCAGTGTTCACCTTTGGCACACGCTTGAGGGACAGGTTTTCATTATCCAACAAACCAAGCATTTTATCCATCATGGGTCAGATACTCCAAGTGGTGTAAATTAGCAACGGTCCATTTGAGTCAATGGGCCAGATCCACACCTGATCCAAGTCGGCATCACGCCACTGATGTTAATGAAGACTGCCTATGTTACTTGATTGGAACCACACGGATCTGTACTGGGTGCACTCTCTCTCTTTCAGGGGCCTGATTCTCCAGTTGTACCTTACATCATTTACGCCTATGCAAAGTGGATATAAAATGCTCTGTTCTGATCTTTTTACTCCCACTGTGAAGAGGCATCCATGACTCTACAAGGGGCAGTCAGGGGATCAGGCCCTTGGAGAAGCGAGGTGTGTGCTGGGAGTTTCCCTCACTGGAAGGGGGTACCTCTGCTCCCATGGAGAAGGATGGAAAGCACCTGGGTGTCATGGGAAGGATTGTCTATGAGGGGACTCCCTAGCCTTACAGGGGCATCGCTCTGGTTCCCCTAGGAGTACCATCCTATAGTCCTTTAGGAGCTCTCCCACCTGTTGCTGGAACTGCTCTAGGGTGGGAGGGGCGTGCGGTAAGTAGTCCTCTGCATGAGATTCCAGCTCCTCTGGGGTGAATGCACGGCCAAACGTGAGGAAGCGCTGCATAAACTCATGGGGATCATCCATCCACAGATAGGAATATTTCTCAAAGGAGTCTTCATATTCCTCAGCTTGTTTCATGGCACTGACAACCAGAGAATCCACCTCCTCTCTTATTTCAATTAGATCTGACATATCTTCTAGGTCAGTCTGAAAGACACAGCCTTCTCATCAGGGTTAGGAAGACAATGAATGCAACATACTACTGCCTGCCACACAAGTCTTACACGGTAGTGTTCCAAAGCAACACCTGTAAAAGCTCAGGCTCCCCGGTAAGATTATCTCGCCCACCTGGCACATACATAGATACTTTTAAATAAACAATTACAGTGTTCATATAACCAGCTATGATACACATCTGCAGTATGGGAAATCAAAAGTTACTATGACAACCTTCACGTAAGCATTTCTTGATATAGAAGTATTTTCATCCATAAGCATTTAGTTTCCAACATTTTTGGTTTATTCGGAAAGAGAGAGAGAGACTGTTTCTGTTTACCAAGGTCAGCATGGAGCCAACACTGACCTGCTACTGTCCTCACCAACTCTGTTACTTCTGCTGTTTAACTTGATTCCAGGTTGCTCCTGGAAGTGCACATTGCTTCACATTCAGGTAGTTAACTTTGTCATCTGCGCTGGGTGTGATACTTGGGACGGTCTTTCTGATAGTCACACCATCTCCACGACCCAAGCTTTTGGCATTGTTACACTTGAGTCCTGGCTTGGGCTTTACCTCGGGTTAGCTTTGAAAACTAGTCTGAAGCTACAAACAGTGCAGAACAGAGTGGCCTATTTAATTAGCAGGGTTGGCCATAAGGAGCACACTACACCTTTGCTCCAAATCCTGCATTAACCCTATTCACTTTGGGCTGCAATTCAAGACACTGAGATTGGTAGTTAAAGCCCCTCTATTTTGAAACCCTAGAAACCAGCTTTCTCCTCTGCACCGTTACAAGAATTCATTTTCTTGTAACCTAAAAGCTTATGTGCATGTGCCCAGAAAGGCTTTGACAAGTGCACTGAAAAATCACAGAAACATGCCAGTCAGTCACATTCCACCCCAGGAAATCCAGGTATGTGGCTGACAAGCACGATTAAGTCCAATTCACAGAAGGACTAACCTTGTAGCTAAGCTTTCCCTTAGCCAGCCGGGGTATAAGTTTAGCTGTGTTGTAGATATCGTTCATTAGATTCTCCACCACTTCCAGAAAGCCATTGTCGTCTCCCACTTCCAGCGACGGACGATATCTCAATTCATCGTTATACAGTTCCATATGCACTTCAAACAAAGGAGCTGCATTGGCCTGAGATACATTAGAGCAAAGTGTATTGCTGTCTGCCTTCAGAACACCCGACCCGAACCCCATCTTCGGTGAGCTCTTTAGTCCACTCTGCTAACTGCCTCAGTGCTAATCCCCTGTCTGATGGCCTTTACCTTACACCCATCCCAGCTCTCCACAGACTCTGCCAGTTGCCTCTTCTCCATCCATGCATGGCCTCTCCGTCACAACTGACTGCTTCCCTTTTAGCAGCTTTCTTTTCTCCAGAGCTCTGAACTGGGACTCTGTGCTGGCCTACATTTCTGACTGCTTCTTCTCCCCTGTAAGGGGGCTATTGGCGTTGAACTTGAGGGAGAAGATAAGGGCATGGACAGCATTTTAATAATCAGGGCCAGATTTTGATTCTGTTCTATACAGGTTCTTGGGCTACACTCATAACTATGGTATCCGAGCAAGTCAGCGGCAGCCTGCATGCGTGGGTGGAGGGGAGAGAAGAGTCAAAGAGGACATGGATGTTATGGCATAGAGACAGGGAGGGGAATATGGGGTGGAGCTCAGTGGGAAAGAGTAGAAAGGGTTAGGAGGACACCCAGGAGCTCAGTTTGGTTATGGCAAGCAGCAGGTTACCACAATGATGCATCTGGGACCAGAGGGAAGGGGCAGCGCAGAGCAAGGAGCCACTCAGAAGGGAGATCACCCAGGGTTGAAGATGGAACGGGGGATTCCTCCACTGTCTCATTTGGAAGTTTTTCCTTCCTCTCACTCCCTGAGGTTGTCTCTTCTTGGGCTCTGTCCTGGACCCTCGGCTGTGTCAGTGGGCACACTTGTTTGATCTCCTGGGTTTAGTTACTATTCCTCTGCTATGGATTCAGAAGTCACCACCCTCATCCTGTTCTCTCAGTCTCCCTCTACCAGCGTGACATCATGTTCTGCTGGCTACCCCCAGCTCCACACCAGGCTACTCTGAGCTCCCCTCCTCTCCTCGCTTACTACCTCCTCTATTAGCGCTAGCTGCCTATTTCAAAGACTCGCAACCCTCTGCTCAGCAGCTGCTGAGGCACCATGGGACAGTTCACTGGCACGTCCACAGAGTGGTTTTCATGCATGTGCTCAGATGGCTGCAATGTTTATAACCGAGTACAGTACCCACGCCACGCACTGACTAATTTGCAAAGCATGGCTTTGTCCAGAGTCACAATCCATTCAAACAAGGAAGCCTGGGGCACTTTTAAAGACCAACACATTTATTTATCGCAGGAGCTTTCATGGGAGAAATCCCACTTTGTCGGATGCTTGAAGATGGGCAACTTTCAGAAGAAATCTGTCAGTCTTTAAAAGTGCCACCAGACTCCTTGTTTGTTCTGCTGAGTTAGACTGATGCGGCTCCCCGCTGGAACAGTCCATTCAGTGCATGCTATGCCACTTAGAGATGTTTTAAGAAATCAGGAAAAGTATGGTTTCCTTAAATAATTCACAAATAATCATGGCACACGAAACACATGATATATGTGCAAACCTTGGCATTTCAGAAAGGGAAGAGGAAATGGGATAACATACATC
The DNA here is from genome assembly GCA_007922175.1 of Pelusios castaneus. Lineage (NCBI taxonomy): Eukaryota > Metazoa > Chordata > Testudines > Pelomedusidae > Pelusios > Pelusios castaneus. Next base: position 10,971,273 of record ML685805.1, on the reverse strand, counting down.
AGCTGCCATGTTGGTGAGCAGAAACTGTAACGATTTGCGAATAAACCTGAAGAATCCATCCAAAACCATGTCATCCACATATTCCACATAGTCTCGCCATGTTTTGGATGTCTTATCAGCCTTGAATAAGTCTGCATTTTCCTGCAAAGAGAAGCGAGCTACAATAAGCTTTTCTTGGATAAGTGGGCAGGGAGACGCCCTAGCTTCTGGCAATGAAAAATGGGAGTTAACATTTGCTGAAGTCAGAAGCTTTGGTTCTGGTACCAACTGTCAGCATAGTGGTTTCCCTGGCCATTCTTCTCTACAATACCTTTTGAACGTAAGGGGGGAAAACCCCAACTTTTATTTAATGTCCCCTGAAAAGACACTCTCCTGGGGGCATGGCAAAAGGCCACGAGCCTGTCAAAAACTCCCCCAGACGCATTTGATATCGATTTTTTAAAAATTTCAGTAGTTCAGTGGCAACATAAGAAAAAATAAACCCAACCAATGGGCCCAGCCAAAGATCTTTAACACAGCACTGCAGGCTCATGCATGAAGTCCTTACTGAGCTATAACGCACATTGACATTGCCTGAGTCCCAAATAGTCTGAGTCCACCATTTCCACTCTTACGCAGAAAGGATTAGTATGTGGAAGTGGTGGTTTGAAGTGCTACACCGTGTAAATGCCAGATATAATTAACTATTGTTAAAACAGTCCCAACAAGACTGAGTTTATCTTTCCAAGTTTCTTACCATAAGCATTGTCTGAATCTTTTGCCCAGCATCTTTAATTGCTGCATAGCGTTTGTTTATGGTCTGGGTTTTCCCATCCAAGTCCAAGAGGGATGTTTCCTTATTGTCTTTTCTTTCAAATAGGGGACTAGCTGACCATTCCTGGAAGGAAACAAAAGACACACTTTTCCTATCTTTAGAACAGACTATGCCTGCTGAGGAGAGAGAGTCAATATATACCAAGAATATTATTTTTAAAAGTGGCTGGAAAGATCTTTCACTCACCTGCATAAGCTGGTTGATACTCTCCACATTTAACTTTGTTTTCTGGATTCTTGCCTCTAAATCATGCAAGACGTTTCTCATTTCTTGAACATATTCCATAACACCTGAGAGAAAAATGCATTTCTAGCTACTAGACAGAGAAAGTCTCCAGACATCACAGGGACTGCCTGCCTGACCCATGGCTCATCACCCGGTTGTTGACGAGAAAAACAAAAGAAATGTACCTGTAATTTTTATTCTCTGATGGCAAGTCTGACAGTAGACTCATGCTCTGCTTTATGCATGTGGCTTGTGGGGCTTCCCTAACTTTGGCTGCTACCCAACAGAAGGTCAGCACCCCCCAGCCTTGGCTCAGAGAAGTTTGCTGTCAATAATGAGGAAGGCGGCAGGAACAGCCAGGCTACTTAGCAGTGGAACGGGTGCGTTGAGTGCTCCTGGCAGGTGGAAAGACGGAGTCACCCACACAGGGCACAGACCTTCTGAGTGAGGACGGCTAGAAGAGCCACTTTGGAGGAATTAGGATAAATGGCTCCAAAACGACCTCTGCAGATCATCATGGAGAAGCATGCGGGCGCCGCATCACCCTTTGCTCCACGTGTGTGCGCGGCCTGGGGGGAGCCGGAACTGCCTGGCGACGCTCTCAGTGACTGGCTCTTGAAAAGCCAGCAGTAGGACTGATGAGCCCCTACGCCAGCAACATCAAAGCCCTTCTCCGACAGAGAATGCATCAGCACAACCTTGGTCCTTGGGGCCGGGAAAATAAAGGGGACAACTCCTGGCTCTAATGTTTGGAGGCAGGGAACAGAGGATTCTCCCTGTCTAGATTAGGGGGACCTTTAATATCAATATTCACAGTATTTCATAGGGGATATGCCATTAGAATGGTTATCATTTGCTGGGGTGATATTTTATTGATGTGTGTGTGCGATATTCGCATTGTAACTTATAGATATGTTGGATACATCTGTCTTTCAACTCAGGCTGTGTTTCTAGGCAACACCCCAGACAGGGTGGCAGCAGGGATTAGCCTGCTCAATAGTCATTAAGGGAACTGGCAGGTACAATGAGTCCCGGGAGAGAAGTTAGGGCTACACCTTTTTGAGTCATCAGGACTTGCCCAGGTGACTCTGGATTCCAGCATCTTTCTATACATTTCCACAAGCAGCATGGCAAAGGGACATGAAAACAACCCTTCCAGTCCATTCCATGTTGTCTTCAGTCTTTGTTCCTACCTCCGGATCAACTCATCTACAAATGAATCTGTGAAACACAGGACTGAGACCCATCGAGGTCCTGGCTGTACACCAGAGGGACTATACAAGCCTGCAAACGTCACAATTCTATCGGAAAGGTTGGTGGCCTATTGCAGGAGTGGGTGGGTGAGCTCTTGAGGCCTGCATTGTACAGGAGGTCAGACTAGATGATCGTACTGGTCCCTTCTGACCTTACAGTCTATGAAAACCTGATAGATAGGGACTTCCAGATCATTTGTATGCATTTGATTGCTTTAGCCACGTAACCCTCCTCGCACCTTGTTTGTCTCTTTCCCTTTATAATAAACCTTTAGGTTTAGTTACGTACGGATTGGCTAGCAGTGTGGTATTTTGGGTAAGATCCAAACGTATATGGATCTGGCAATGTGGCTGACACTTTGGAGTTAGTAGAACTTCTTGGCAAAGGGAATAGCATTTTGATAATCTATCCCTTTACTGGACCCAAGGGGTGATAGGGGATCTGAAACTGAAATGCAACGAGGGGGCTGTGTAGCTTCTTGCTAACCAATGTGGGGGATGAGCAGCACTGTTTATGACTGACTGGGGACTTTATTGCAGCGCTAGCCACCAGCTGGAGAACCTGCTCTCCTTTTGCAGCCTGCCCTAACCGTGGCTTTTTCAGTTGGTATCCTAGGCACAGACTGGGCCACATGCACACAGAACAATTTTGTCATGTGGCCACAGACGAAGATGAAGTGATTGAATTTGTACCTTCATTGCTCCAAAACAACGTGGTTTCAGCTTTCTGCAGCTTGACATCATTCTCTTCTAACTCCTGCTTGACCAGCGGAAGCTCCACTGACAGTATGGTTGTCTTGATCTGGGAAAGAAAAGCATTGTTGGCTTAGTGTGCAGAAACTGTTCTGTGGGAAAGGGGGAGTGGCTGCCTTCACTGGTGAAAAGCAGTCTTTTCTGAGCACATTCAATTTTGATCCGCCTTAGCTGGTTCCAGATTGAGAAATGGAGGCCTTGCACTCCACACAGATAGTCTGGAAGGGTAGAACAGTGTTTGTGATGTAGTGGGGGTTGGTTCTGCTTTGAGCAGGGGTGGGAGTGGATGACCTTCTGAGGTCCCTTCCCACACTAATATTCTAGGACTCTCAGAGGTCCCATTAGTAACATGGACTCAAACATGTGCAGATGTGCAGCGCCTGAAACTCTGTCCTGCTGTGCTAATTACACATGACAGTTCCACTGCTTTAGTTAAACCAGCTGGAATTTTTAAACCCCATTTTCTGTACGTTAGAGCACTGCTTTCAAGAGTGACCAATTTTGTACAAACTTGTTTCTAGCTCTTCTAAACAAGGCGAGGAGACAGATACACTCTGAGCCTGTTTCATCACTTTGTTGCCTTTCCACATTGCCTCCCCTTTTTCAAACTTGCCTTATTGTACCAACCAACAATGAGATCCAGATTGCCCACAAACTTTCGGAAAGTTTCATTCTGAGAGAAGAGATTCCCAGCACTGTCTGGAATGTCTTTCTGCTTCTGAAAATTCAAATACTTGACTTCACGTAGAACAGCAACTAGCTACAAAATACAACCATTAGAAATGATTGCCAATCAATACAGGAGAAACATTAGCATCATTCCATATTGAAAGTCTCCTGAGAAAATCGGATACGAGTCCCAATGGTTAATCATTGCTATTCTACTGAGCCGCCGATCCAACCCAGTACACAAGGCCAGCAAGATTACTTCAAGGGGCTTGCCTCGGCAGTCACAGTCACCACGAAAGAGACTGTAACCGACCAGGGCTCATACAGTATCTGCTACCACCGTGTCATTTCTGCCCACACTGATTTCAACAGGAAGCTTTGTGGGAAGGCTTGGTGCCACCCACCTCCTTGTGGAAGTTCAGGCTGATGAGAGTGGTGCGTGGATCTCTCAGGATCAGTGGCTGTTCGAGATTAAATTGGCAGTCTGCATCTACTCTATTTATCCACTCCTCATAGGTCTTCTCTCGGTAACTCTGCAGCAAACGCATAATCTCCGTATATTTCTCGGACACCAGTTTAGCTTCGGCACTGCCCATAACTCTGTAACCAAAGTTACATGTGAAGAAACAGACGCTGATCCAGCATGGGGTCTAATCATTAAGCCAAACAGAACCGTGGCGGTCTTAGCAGATGCGTACTTTGTCCTCTGCTGCTCCACAGCACAAACAAATCTTACTTACGGGTGATCAATGGCTTGTAGCTCCTTCATTGGAATCTCTAGTCTTCCTTGGAGCTCCAGAGCCCACTTCAATTGCCCAGCAACAGGAGGCATATTTTTGCTGAGAGGCGGCACACCTCCTGATTTTGTGGCTGCTATCTGGGCATCATACATTATCTTTGCATTGTCTAATTCAACATTAAACATTTCCAAAAGGGTGGAGTAATGAGGGGCTACTTCTGCCTTTATGAGAGGTCGATCCAACAGTGATCCAAACATGTGTATTTGCTAAAGAACAAAGAAATTGGTAAACTGTTTGCACAGCAATGTATCTGCTGACATAGTCTATTGAGAATCTTGCTGATTCTTCCAAAAGGCATTAGCCAAATTGTGCAAAATCACTGTAGATGTGTATACTGCCTTTCAGCTACTTTAGAAATATTGATCATCTAAAGAGTGACTTCTTCCACAGGGCCCTTCCACAAAATGGCCTCAACTCTCCACCAGCGCCAAGTTCAGGAGAGTGTATAGCAGGAAACCGGAGTCTCCATGTGATAGGAAAGTGACAGATTTGGGGGAAAAAATGTTCTAAATTGGAATAAAAAGCTGAAATTTAGAAAGTCTTTCCACAGAATAAATATTTTTTAAAAATTCTATTTGCAGCCATCAAAACATTGGTTTTGATGTCAATTCATTTCATTTAGACTTTTCTATGATTTTAACATTTTAATATTGTATTTACAACTAACATCCTACATTTTCCATTTCATTCATCTGATGAGGTGAGATTGTGCCCACAAAACTCATGCGATAAATACATGCGTTAGTCTTTAAAAGTGCCCCAGGACTCCTTGTTCATTTTAAAGCATTTATAAATACAGACACTTCTTAGCTAAGAAGAGTACTGTCCTTCCTATTCACGTATTTGGCATCAGAGCCCAAAACAAATTCAGCCAGATTAGGTCATGTGCTGGGGAGGAGGCCCACCAAACATACATGCACCCTTATACCTTGACAGCAGATTCAATACTGTTACAGTCATTACATCCTTGACTAAAAATGGTTGCCAATCTTCTATCCAAATCCTGAATTTTGGTCTGGAATGCTGCAAAATCTTCATCAAATGCCTAACAATAAAAGAGCAAAATATTAAGATACTAGGATTAAGCCACACTTAAGTATTTTATATTGAGAACCATCCACAAAATCAATTCATTTAAATTGAATGAGTGCTAAGACCAGACTGGTTTTCCTGAAGTGAGCGCAATACATTTGTTGCCATGGTGACTGTTCTACATGCAGATCCTCTGGCTCGTTCAAAGCAAGTCATTTATTCATCTAACAAATAAATACATTTTTCATCTGGATTCATATGAAAAACATTTACTCACCTCTTCTGCAGGATCTAAGGGATCATATGTGCAATCAGCAAAAACCTTAATGAGTTCAGAGACCTCCTCATAAATCTGAAAAACCATGCTTCCAAGAATGTTTCCTCTCACTCCTCCCAACTCAATTTTCTCCAGCTTCAGGAATTCAATAGCTGTTACGTACAACTCCTAACATACAGAAAGAAGCAGCAGACTCAATGCATCTTCATATTAAAATGCTATTACCTATATGCCAGAGAACAGGGACCTGCACAGAACGCATGGGACTTGGTGAACAAGCAGAAAAATGCAGGTGCTAAATAAATAAATAATCCAAGTCACATGTTGCCTTTAGTGTCTTTCACCAGAGGACTTCAAAGTGTTATCCCCACTTTGCAGAAAGGAAAACAGAAAGCCCTGATTCAGCAAGGTACTTAAGCACATGTGTAGCTTAATGGAACTATTTACGGTATGTACTGAAACTCAGGCACACACTTCAATGCCTTGCGGAATCAGGTTGGCTTGAGGGAAGAAAGAGGTTACTTGTCTTGTAATTGGAGTTCTTCGAGATGTGTGGTCTCTGTGTTCCACTGGGGGGACGGATGTGCTCTGTGCACCTAAAGCCTTACTACCTGTGTCCATTGGTCTACACATGCACCCTTCCTCTCAGGTGCCAAACTGAAGATTTAAGAACAACCAAATCTCCTGTTCCTTCTCTACTAGGTATTGTGAGGCAGGATCTGAAGCAGAGGAGGGTGGGTAGGGGAATACAGATAGCGATCACACATCTCAAAGAACTCCAGTTACTGTACAGATATATAACCTCTTTCTTCTTCAAATGCTGGCCTTTGTGTAGGACACTTTGGGTGACTAAGGAGCAGCGCTCACTGAGAAAGAGGACACAAAGGATCTCTGCAACACTGATGATTAAAGGACACCAAAGGTTGCATCAGCAGCAGAAGCTTTCATGTGAAGGCATGGACAGAACGCCACCTTGCAGGTGCACTTCATAAAGCAAGGCTGTGGAAGCTGCCTTCACAGCTTCTGGAGGCCGCCTTCTCACTAGTGACAGAGTAGGCTGCAGCCAGAAATCCACTTGGAAAGCCATCACCTCTCCCGTCATCTCTTCGCCAATGAAGCAAACATTCTCGGAAACTTTCTGAATGATTTTGTTCTGTATAGGTAGAATGCCGGTGCCTAGCACATGTCCATGGAAGGAGTCTCCTATCCTCATTACTAGCATGTGGGCTCAGAAAAAAAACACTCCAGCACAGCTAAGTGTGGTGTCTGTGTTAGGTGACAGTCCAAGATTACTTTGAGGGGGCAAATCTTGGGTGAAGTTCAGTGAAACCTTAGCCGTGTGGAATATTGTATATGGTGGATCGGCCATAAGGCCCCTAGTTCGCCTACGCATTTACCCAAAGAGATGGCCACTAGGGAGGTGATTTTCATAGGTAAACAGGTGCCTCATGCATCTGACGAAGTGGGTTGCAGCCCCCAAAAGCTTAGGGCCAAAGAAATGTGTTAGTCTTTAAGGTGACTTTCATTGTTTTTGCTGTACACAGACTACCACGGCTCCCCCTCTGGATCTTCTTCACACCCATTGCCAGAGCAGTGTAGAGAGGCCCTTAAAAGACAACGCTCCCTTATGTGAGCACGGCAGCACCATCAGCGCATGGGGCTCTTGATATTTCTCTGTCACTTGCACTGATGGCTGCCCTGCTTTTCGTTCTCCACGTCTCTTCATGCCCGGCCCCAGTGAAGATCCCATTCCTGCTGATGGTGTCAATACTAAGGCACCTTTGCTCTTGGACCTGCAGATTGGTAACATGACCCTAAAGGGTTCCTGTGCCCCCCAGAACAGAGCTCAGCGTCACCCAACTTGGAAAGTGTCAGCGAATAAGTCCCAGACTCTAAAGTCAGAAATGCTTCCTCCACTGCTGGGGAGACTGAGGAGTCTTTGGCTCTATCCAGTGATAGGAAGCATGCTGCTTCAGGGGTCCGCCTGTGGACAGGGCTCCACTCAGCCAACTCAGAGGGAGAGTTCTGGTCAATGACCCCTAGGTACTGGGCACATTTTAAGAGCTCAGGTTCAACACAAAATCCTGTGGTACATCCAAGGCCAAGAGGGGATAGAGCTGGGAAAGGTCATCTTCCACGTGCAACAATGTGGCAAAGAATGAGATCACAGTTACTGACCACCATTGAGCCCGTCACCTGCTTCTCTCCCGAGCATTGTGCAAGTATCACCTCTCGAGTTTACCCAGAAACCTCTCCTCTTTCCCCAGTCCCACTCCTCCTGGAGACCATTGTCATTGAGATAAATAGTAAGGATTTAGAATTTGGTAAGGGTATCTGGTTGGACCCTCTCCTGCCCTCTGCCTGACAGCCAATTCATCTCTCTTGAGACTGTAAGAGCCTCAGGCAGGCATGCCTTCCAGTTAGTCTGGAGGACTCCAGCCATTCTCTGGGCACTGCTGGACACACAGAAGACAGGCAGGATTACACGTTAGCACAAGTTCTAGTTAAACTACCAGACAAAGGGTTTCACTGGCACCTCTATAGTCTTCAACCTGTGCAGAAATGAATTCATTCTGGTAAAGACAAGAGAAGAAGGGAACTCCCATAGCCTCGGCTCCTTGTCCTGAAACCAAAGAAAGACTCATCAGCATGACATAAAGCCCAGCCCCACTCACAGGGAAGTGGAGCTTCTTGATGAGAGCTGTCTCCAGATCCCTATTCCCAGCAGAGAAGCAGCAACATACCTTAAAGAAAGTCGGCATCAGCTCCGTGCAGCACTTGTGGTAGGTTTGGTAAAGTCTCTCTATTACCAAAGGGCCAAGTTTGATCCCCCCCAAGATCTCTTCTATTTCTCCTTGCAAACCCTTCATCACTTCCTCTGGGCTCAGGAAGTTTCGGGTCTAGACAAAGTAAAATGCAGTGAGCAGCCTTTAGAAGCAGTTCCTATGAGCGGGTCGCACCTTGGTCTTCATTTGACCACTTACACAAGCCAGAGCAACCATAAGTACAAGCAGCATTTGCAAAATGCCACTGTCCAGCCTGATTCATCCCTGTGCTGGGGTTGGCACAGGGACTGAGTGGCACAATCTGGGGCAGCCTCTAGCACAAGATATCGCAGCCCTAACTCACACCCTGCACTGGCCACATCAGGGAATTGCCAGGGAGGTGTCAGATTGTCCTGGCCACAGCACCTCTGTTCTTCCCACCCCAGAATTCATCTTGCCCCAGGGGCTTCTTCCATGGTGGTGTAGATGTCTCTATAGTGGTGCTATTCAGCTGGGAGCTTTACACCCCCCTGGGGTCCCTTTGCCCTATAAGGCAACAGTGAATTTGGCTCCTAGTCCTCTAAGGGAGGGAAACTGCCTCTATCAACTGTTACCTAGAAGCAGGACACTGACGTGGTATACCTTGACTTTAGCAAGGCTTTTGATACGGTTTCCCACAGCATTCTCGTCAGCAAGTTAAGGAAGTATGGGTTGGACGAGTGGACCGTAAGGTGGATCGAAAACTAGTTAGATCAACAGGCTCAGCGGGTAGAAATCAATGGCTTGATGTCTGGTTGGCAACCGGTAACGAGTGGAGTGTCCCAGGGGTTGGTTCTATTCAACATCTTCATTAATGATCTTGATGATGGAATAGACTGCGTGCTTAGTAAGTTCACGGGTGACACCAAGCTGGGGGGAATGGTAGATACTCTGGAGGGCAGGGACAGGATCCAGGGAGACTTGGACAAATTGGAACACTGGGCCAAAAGAAATCTCATGAGGTTCAACAAAGACAAGTGAAAAGTCCTGCACTTAGGACGGAAAAATCCCATGCACTGCTACAGCCTGGGGACCGATCGGCTAAGTAGCAGCGCTGTAGAAAAGGACCTGGGAGTTATGGTGGACGGGAAGATGAATATGAGCCAACAGTGTGCCCTTGTTGCCAAAAAGGCCAATGGCATATTAGGCTGCATCAGTAGGAGTATTGCCAGCAGATCGAGGGATGTGATAATTCCCCTCTATTCGACACTGGTCAGGCCGCATCTGGAATACTGTGTCCAGTTTTGGGCTCCCCACTACAGAAAGGATGTGGACAAATTAGAAAGAGTCCAGCGGAGGGCAACAAAAATGCTTAGGGGGCTGGGGAACATGACTTATGAGGAGAGACTGAAGGAACTAGGCTTATTTAGTCTACAGAAGAGAAGACTGAGGGGAGATTTGATAGTAACCTTCAACTACTTGAACGGGTGCTCCAAAGAGGAGGGAGCTAGGCTGTTCTCGGTGGTAACAGAGGACAGAACAAGGAGCAATGGTTTCAAATTACAGCTGGGGAGGTCAAGGTTGGATATTAGGAAAAACTTTCTCACTAGGAGGGTGGTGAAGCATTGGAATGGGCTATCTAGGGAGGTGGTAGAATCTTCATCTTTGGAGATTTTTAAGGCTCGGTTAGACAACATCCTGGCTGTGGTCATTTAGGGGGAGTGGTCCTGCTTTTTAGCAGGGGGTTGGACTAGATGACCTCGTGAGGTCTCTTCCAACCCTATTATTCTATGATTCTATAACTCTCTTCTCCCTGCTTCCAGCTAGCTAAGACTGCCACCTCATCTTTCTTGCTAGTGTTCTTGCAAAAGGACAATTTTTCAGGTTCCTGAGTGAGCCAGTTTGAACACCGGCTGCTTCTGGGTTTGACTATATCCCAAAATGGCTGAGGAAAGTGACTCTGGGTGCTGCTATGGAACAGAAGAGGGGGATTTAAACAAGAACAGCTGCAGGCACTTTGGAGAAGGAGGCGCAGCACATGGACTGTGCCCCAGTGAAGGCTGCAACGCTATCATCCTTCCCTAGGGCAGTACCATTTCAATGATGAGGTTGCAGATCTCCTGTAAGATGGCAATGATCCTGGACGGCGTGTTGTAGTGTTCCGAGTTAGCCCATATTAAGCAAACAGTGTACATGACGCTATCAATGTAGGGAGGCAGCTGTGAAGAAATGGAAGCCACAATGTGCCCATCAGTAAAGCAGGTTAATATCACTTGGCACTTCTTGGCCTTTCAATAACCAGATAAAACAATGGAGAGGATAGCAGTATTCTGCCGACAGGACGAAATGGCCATGCAGAAAACCTCTGAGAACTGTTTCATACATTCCTTCCATGGCATGGTCTAGAACTGGGCATGAGTTCTCTGCAAATAACATACCTGAGGGTATTCCGCTTGTTCCATTTCCTCCAACAAAACCTTAAGTGGTTGCAAGTATAGGTTAATATCATTGGCTTCCTTCACTCCTGCATCAAACGAAAACTCCAGGTTAGGTGAAGTCGGAAGATATAATTAATTGCCATCTAAAATGACAATTATCCCTCTAAATGAATCATTTGAGGCTTATACCTGCACTGACTTCCTTGAAAACATTCTTGAGAGCTGGCCAGTAGCAACTCTTTGCCTTCTTCAAAATCTCAGCTATTTTATTCACTCTAGGTGCAAGCAGCTAGAAGCCAAAACGTATCAAGACGTCAGCATTTGAAGAACACCAACAGCATGCATGTGAGAAACATTCCCAGCCCCGAGACGGCAAGGAGACACAGTACCTGATCATTAATGCACTGCAGGTTGACCAATCGGGCGCTCCAGAATTCAAACTCCACCTTTGGTAATGGGTTCAATCCATCCAGCAGGGGCTGTGCAGAATCTTTGCTCAGTACGTCTCTTATCTGGTGAGACCAGTCTATGATGATCGTCTCGATGGCATGCAATAAGGAGCTGTCCATTGCCGCGGGCAGGCTGAAAGGGACCAGTAGTCATCTGGCTACACTGCAAATTGTAAACTAAGCAAGAACTACACCCAGGAGTTCATGTTGCAGAGGTGGGGGCCCCACTTTCCCTAGGCTTGTCCTCATTTACTTCCACGAGAACAAGGGCAACTGCAGCCTTATTTTCCGCATTACCCTAAACACAGCACCTAATGAAAAGCTTATGCAGCGTTCCACCCACACTATCCCTTACGGGTTGGGGGCGATCACACCAGCAGATCCCTGTTAGACCCATTCCTGACTCCCAATGACCCTTCCCAGTCTACGTCCCATGCTTCAAGCTGCAGGAGACAGCTGGCAGCCGGGTGTGGCACACAGCCCCTGCGGCAGTGCATGGTCCTTGTCCCTAGGGATTCAAGGTTATGCTCTTTGCAGGAAAACTACAAGTAAGAGGGGATGTTCCTGGAGCACCCACCTGTCCAGGAAATCGGTGGAGCTGCCCAGGTTCTCCAGGTGCTCTGGTAGGGGGAGCAGTGTCTTCCCTTTGATCTTCCCCCCCATCACAAACATTTCATTTTTCAGTCGGCGGGCTTGTTTCACAACATCATCAGATACCACTTTAGGCCACCCGTGCATGTTCTCCTCCGCCATGAACAAGGAATAAAGAACCTAGAAGAAAACACTCCTTTAGCTCTGCGCTTTGGGTGAGTGAGGGACAGTGGACTAAGAAAACTGAGCTGAGAATTCACCCTCGCTCTCCGGTGACACAGCAAAGGCCCAGCTGAAGAGAGTGCTTTGTTCCTTGCTTGGTGCTGCATTTTCTAGGTTTGATCGCAGCCTACCGTGTTCCCAACTCTGGCAATTTTAGCAAGAGTCTTGCAATGCCTGGCCCTAGCTTCTGGGGGTGAGGTGATTGTGAGACTCGCAGTTTTCGTTCAGACAAACATTTATTTTCTAGGCCTTATGGTTGTAGAGAAAACCTTGAGAAGATAACACGAATGAGACCCTGATGGGTCAGAGTGAAAGGAAATGCTCCCGGCATAGTTCTTTCATGGCTCATGAATTCTGGGGGCCTGACATGATTTCTGAACTGTATTGGCAGTACTGTAAAGGGAAATATATATAGCAGTTTGAGACAGATCCAATCAGACAATTCGCAGTTATTTAAGTGAGGGGGGAAAATTACACCCTATCCCCATCTTAGAGGGGAAAAAAAGACCTTTCTCCAACATTAAAACTGCGACGGTGAGATATGTGTTTCCTCTTCCTCAGCCGCTGCCACCAGGGAAACTGGAAAAAATTCCAAGTCATAAGTTGTTAAAAGCGTGTTTCATAAATGTGCAATAAGGCTGGGGTGGTTTTTCTCTTAACTCAGATCTAAAGCTATCTATGCACTAGGAAACTACACAGCATGGCTCCGAAGAGGGAGCAGCTGGGGGCATCCAGGAACTGCTGAGGGGGAGCATAGTGTTGTTGGGGAAGGTTTGGAAGCAACCTAACAGGGAAAGCGTCAGTGACAAAGGAACTGGATCAGGCAGCTGGAGGGTCCCCCACCACCAGATGGGAAGCCCATGGGGAGCAGAGGTTGCCAACAAACAAGGGATTCAGTGGAAGGTTTGAAAGGCACCGAAGCAATTTGGAGCCTGGCTCCCTGAAGGCCACTGGAACGTAGGCACTTCTGCAAATGGCTCAGCCACGCAGCATGGCATGAAATGCTGGTGTGGAAATGACAAACTCTAGGCATCCCCAGCAGATCTGCCCTGCCTCCTTCGCTTGGAAACCAGGTGCTCCCAGTGGGACGGCTGGGGGTGTTAGCCACCAGGCATCTGAGAGGGCTTGGGACACCCACCTCTTCCACTACGGCTATTAGCTGATCCACAGGGGAGGGGCTGATGTCGCCCACCAGGAGCCCGCTTTGGAAGTTTTCCTTGGTGATGTTTTCCCTCTTCCTCTTCACAAAGTAAACCCCTTTGCTCTTGAGAGCGGGAGGGAAATCGATGCACGGCACCAGCTGCCCGGCAGGATTGAGGGTCAGGACCAACACCAACAGATCTTGCTTCTCAAAGAACTCAGTGAGCATGGCGTTGACCTCCTCACTGCCCACGAACTTGGCCCATTTGTCTGCCTTGAACCGGAGGGACAGCGTGGCGTAGTTCTCCAGGAACTCCACTCTCTTGTCCGATGCTGTCGTCATCTTTGCTCTCGGAGCTCAGCAGGCTTCTTTTTTAAAAGGGGCGCGCCGAGCAAGCGAGGGTTGAAGCAGAGTCTCTCTGACTCAGGGCCAGCTGTGCCTCCTGCAAGGGGAGAGTTAAAGGACTAATTACTTAGTGACTAATTAGCCCCACCCACATAGGCTTCCATGCCCATCTTGTGGCTTGGCTCAAAGGCTGAACACCAAGGCTAAACGTTTAGACAATTGCTCAGGAGGTGGCTGCTCTGAGAGCTGGTGGGCAGAAGGGCCGACACCCACAAAGGAAGGAGGGAGCTGTGGGTGCTCAGCCCTTCTCTAGGCCAGCACCTCAGTGCCGAACCCAGGCACGAGATCCAGAGGTACAGGCCACCTTCAAGAGTGAGCAGAGCATTCAATGCCCCGGCCTCGGCGCTTCCTGTTCTGTTGTTTTCACATCCCTCATTTTGGGGTCTTGGCCACATGCTGATTGGGGAGACTCCTGTTGCTGCGTAGTGCAGCTTCCACCCACCATGGCTCCAGCTGCAGCTGTTGGGAAGGGTCTGGAGGCAGGAAAACTGCCCTCCCCACAGAAGAGACTCTGCCCACCACCAAGCAGCTGCAGGTATCCCACCTTCTGGGGGTAAGGCAACTTAACATACTCTCTACATCCCCTATCCCCCCAGCCCCCATATTCCTAGCCCCAGAGCCTTCTCACAGCCCCATAAAAACAACAGAGTCCTGGGGCGCTGTTAAAGATTAACATTTATTTATCGCAGGAGCTTTCGCGGGAGAACATCCCACTTCCTCAGATGCTTTGAAGAAGAAGTGGGATTTTCTCCTGCGAAAGCTCCTGCGATAAATAAATGTTTGTCTTTAGCAGTGCTCTAGGGCTCCTGGTTTGTCTGCAATAGACTAACACGACTCCCTCGAACTTTCTCGCAGCCCCATGTTACTCTATGTCCCACCTTGCCCCCTCTCAGCTGCCCATCACCCTCGCCCAAGCCCATGTCTCTGCTTCTGCTCCATAGCCCTCTCCCATCCCAGCTCCTCTGGTGCGCTCCCGTTCTTGCCCAGAGAAGTTAGCTAAAGACACAAACCCCCTCGCGGGAAGGCTGCAGTGGGGCAAGGAGTCATTTCTGAGAACAATACCCCGGAGCAGCAGAGACAAAGCTGGTTGCCCCCAAGGCCGAGGGACTCCTGTGCCCACCTGGAACCCCCTTCAACTGACAGCTCATGACCCCAATACAGCCCTCTCCCCCCCTCACAGGCCAGCCCCAGCTCTCCACCCCCTGCAGCTCTGCCCCAAAGTCCCCTCCTCGAGCCCCCACATCCTGCATCCCCCCATAACCGCAGCGCCTCCCAAATCACCCAGCGGGCGCCCAGAGACGGCTCAGGCTAGGAGCTGACGAGGCGCCAACCTCCCCCAGAGTGGAGACCCCCGGCTGGCTGCTCCAACTGTCCCGGAACCCCAGCTCTGAGCCACCCGCTCCCCAACTGCCCCCCTGCCGGAACCTTCCGCCCCTGCCCCTCGGGCCGGTTCTGACGGCCGAGCGCACTGGGGACAGCTGCACTGGGACCGCACAAACTCCCCTACAAGCCGCCCTGGGGTACCGATGCACTTCCCCGCCCCCCCGAGTGGAGGGCCAGCTCTCGCCAGTCGCTGCGTGCCCGGATCACCTTCAGAGTAGCTGGGGGCTGCATCTCCAAGCCGGGCACCCCTCAGACTTCCTATGCCATGGCCCTGCCCGCACCCTGTCCGCAGCCCTTGGCCCCTCTCAGGATACTGAGGTCGCGCGCAGAGAAACCTGCACTGGTGCTCAGCACAGAAAACTACCCCCAGCCTCGCTGGCCCCAGCTGGAGCTCCTACCTGCAGCCAGGGCATGATTAATGCCCCCCAAGAAGGGCTGGGCTGGATGACCCCACCCCACATACACTTACCTGCTGCTCCAGCCCACGGCCTGGCCCCTCCGTCACCCCGGGGCGGCCTCCAGCCCCTGCACCAACCTGTCAGATGTGATTGAAACCTACAGAATCGACAGCGACTTGGCCTTGCCAGAGGGGCGGCTGCTCCCCTAGAGAGGGCACCTGGGGAGCCTCTGGCTGTGGGGTGGGGGCCGGTTCAAAGGAGTCCAGAGGGCTCTGGTCCCACACACGCTGAGATGTTCAGAATGAGCGCTCAGCTCTCAGGCCGGTGGAGAGCGTGGGGGGCACAGGGGTGCAGAGGACTGCAGGAGCTGGAGGAGCATTCTCTCTCTTCCCTGTGGGGCAGCACTGGCCATTCCCACTGTAGGCCACAGCCAGGGAGAGGAGAGGGTGTTCGCTGGGGGGTGGGTTAGCCCCCAGCCTTGCCCTCCTTGAGTCCTTCAAGGCTGGCGGCAGATTTCAGCCTCAGCCCCTTCAGCAGGAAGCCTAAAGGCAGCCCCCTTCTGCTCCCAGGCAGCCAGGGATTCCAGGTCATCCCCTATCCCCTGCCCAGGACGGGACTCTCACTCGCTCAGCTCAGCTGTGAGTGGCCATCAGGAGCAGCAGGGTTTGGCGAGGGCCCTCCAGATGCCCTTCTCAGGCCGGTGCCCAGGGGCATGGCCCCTCCTTGCAACACCACTGTTTTAAGCTTCATGGGCCAGTCTCTGGTGAACCAGCCTGGTCCCCCCAGACTCAGGGAGGCCTGCACGCCCTTGCCAGTTGGCACGAAGGGGGTTTTGCCAGAGATGAGCCCGCGACGCTAAAGATCAGCATGCAGAGCTGGCAAACTGGACATAGGGACTCCTCCCTTTCGGGCTTAAACAAGGGACAGAGTCTTTGAACGATCCCGTGAGCTGCCATCTCCAGGGCCTGGGGAGAAGGAACATGTGCTGATCTGGAGTCACTGCCCATGGCTCCTAGAGCAGGATGTGCCCCCTGCGCTGCACTGGGTGGGTCTTTCCGGACACCCAGGGCTACGCCGTAGGGAGGGGAGGAACTATTCACGCTGGCAGACTGGATGGAGACCACCTTGGGGCTCAGAGCCTCTGCTAGGGCCACCGAGTGGCAGGAGGCCCCTGCAGGCATGTCTCACAGCCTCCCTTGCCCCAGGTATTTCTTTCGAGCTAGAGGGCTGCAGCTTGTTCTGTGAGCTGACGGACCCGACCACCTGGCTGGCTCCCAACCCCTCGGCACAGGATCCTGCTGTTAGGTGAAGGTCACTTCAGTTTTCCATTTTCACCAATTTCCTGAGGGGTCTGGCCCGAGTGGCACCCAGCAGCCTGAGTCTGGTGAAGTCAGGCCCCGAGTTTCCATTGGTGCCGCAGCAGAGGATGGCCCTATTCCCCTTACCAAGGTTCCTGCTTCCGCCCTCACCCGATGTGATCAAATGGACAGCTGCACCTTCTCTACCGTTCTGGAATTGATCAGATGCATCACTCACAGCCCAGCCATGCCATCAGGCTGAGCACAGGGCTTCCACCTCCGTGCCATCAGTGCCCAGCTTTGGAGCCCCATTGCTGCGCCGAGAAGCCCTGGCATTCCCCAGTAAGCGATCTAAGCAGGCCTGATAACCGTGGCCAGTTGGTTGGGCTGGCATCACTCGTAGGGCAAGGGGGAGCTAGCGAGGGCACCAGTGGGTTCGTTCACCTCCATCACTGCAGCAATCCCGCTCCAGGGCCCTTGGCTGGGTTGTGAACTGCCCCTCAGTGGTACATTAACAACCACCAGGGAGAAGGCGCAGCAGGAGAGCTTGAAACCCTTGGCCCAGACCACTGGCACTCCCCAGCCCCAGATGGCTGCAGTGGGGCAGCATTTCACAAAAACAAAATCGAGGCCTACATTCTACTGGGCAAATTTAGCACCAAGGGCCTTTACCCATCACACCCACGGACCTCGGCAGGGCTGGAACTGCTGACAGCTCTGATGGGGGAGTAGGCAGGGACCCAGCCCCCCGCTGCTGCAGTCCATTCCCACACTCTGGGGGTGCTGAAGGCTCTGTTGCTGCAGCCAGGCTGTGCTGAGACGCGGGGTGGGAACGGACATGCTGGCTCTTGCTGTGTTCACCAGCTCTCTCTCTGAGCATAGCATCTCACTTATTTAACTTTGCAAAGCTGCATCCTGAACATGGGTCATGGGCTGGTTTTCCCTTCCCAGTTCTTCCAGGCCAACCCTCCTGCTGTAGCAGCCTGTGCTCCAGCACAGTCCTTCCCAGGACAAAGAGAGACTAGGAAGAAACCACCACTGAATCAATTACCAGTAAGTTGCTCTCCCCTCTCTCCCGCAAGGCAGGTAGAGCCAGGTTGGCTGACGCAGCAAACAGAGCAGAGGAGCAGGGGTTGGCCAGTCCCAGCAGCACACCACAGCCCCGATAGACGTACAGCCAGATTTCACTAGCCACGTGCAGGGGGCAGTCCGGGGGTCTCAGACCAAGAGCAGGAGCCCCAGGACAGGTAAGAGCAGAGGGCAAGAGACCACATCCTACTAGCTCAGGAGGTGCAGGGGCTGATCCAGAGGGTCTGCGAGAGGAGCAGGCTACAGGTGAAAGACATTGGAGACTCTAGGCACCCCTTTGATCTTCTCCCTAGGCAGAAGGCCGGGGTGCCGTGCCGTGCCGCTCTCAGGGTTCACACATGGCCAGAAGCTAGGAGCTCAGCTGGCCCCGACACAGACACAGCTGCGGGAGGGCCGTTTGCCAAACGGTCGGGCTGCCCTGGAGCTCAGAGGGTTTGGGGATGGTAGGGTCCTGGCCCCTGCTGACTGCACGCTACGCCCCCCTGCCAGCCCAGAGAACAAGAGAGGAGTCAGAGGCCGAGCGCAGGTTTGATCTTTATTTGTTGCAGATCCTCGCACTAGTTTACAAGGCCGTGGCAAAAAACCGAAGAGCTAGAATCAGACAAAGCCTGATGCATCTGCCCTGGCAGAAAGGCCTCTGCACAGAATGTCAATACAAAATAACCAAAAAGAAGAAAACTATACAGAATATTTACACCTCCGATAAATAGACTAATACTGATGTGGTGCCTCTCTCCAGAACCGGGGCCCAGGCCACAGGCCGGGCCGGGGTCAAGGCAGACTCACCAGGGTGCTGGAGCCTGGACAGAGGAACCATGTCCAGTGATCTCTCCTTCAGTCCCTGGAAGCAGCTGCCTTCCATGCAGGTTCCAGCCTGTCCTGGCTTCCCATAGGTTCCACAATTGCCCACATTCCCAAACACCAGCTTGTGTAGGAGCAGGGACAAGGCCCAGCCCAGCCCAGCCCAGCCCTGAGGCTGTGGGAGCTGGGCCCTTCAGTACCTCCCTGATCTCTGCTCCCAGTGGCTCCAGTTCCGGGAATACCCTGCCCCGTGGAAAGCCTGGGACAGCAGGATTCCTGCTGGCAGCTTGGCACTGCCACACTTCTGCACCTGCAAAAGCACCGGGGTGACGGCAGGTATCAGACTGTGGCCTGGCCTTCTCAGAATCCGGGCCTGTCTGCTCCATGCGGCAGCGACGGCCAGCTGCCTTCGCACCTTGCAGAGCACAGCAGGCCCTCCATGGGGGTGATGTGGGGAGCCAGGACAGATGGGGGCCCTCTAGAACAAGGGCAAGGTGGGCGGGTGAGGCACAGGGGCAGCTCCCATGGCACATGCCCGAGCTCCTCCTCCCGGGGACCGGCTGGTCCTGAACAGCACAGCCCAGATTCAGCAGCAGCAGACACACCACAGCCTAAGTGCTTCAAAAGAAGGGCCCGGCCCAGCCCCGGCTGCCCAGCAATGGGGTGGAGAGCCATGGCAGGAGGCAACCCAGGCTTGTGCAGGGCCCCTGGCTCAGCTCCTTGCTGACACCCCCCCCACACAGGTTGGCCGTACCTTTGCCCTACACCCATCAGACCCCCACCCCAAGAGCCCCCGACGTGCAACTCCCAGGCTGTCTGCTTCACTGGCCTCCAGCTGGGATGGAGAAGGAACTGCTCTGGGCAGGTCAAGAGTCTCGCTGGTAGACAGCTCCTGGCCTCTCCCACCAGCCACGGTGCAGGGACTGAAGCTGCCGTGGGAAGGGCGGCCGGAGAGGAACTGCCAGCCCCAAGCTCCTGCTCATGTTGCAGGGAGGCTGCCTTGCTGGCCAAGTGTGTCCTGGGGAAAAGGCAGCCACAGGCTCGTTGCCTGGCCCTAGAGCCCACCCAGCCCACCCCCAATGGTAAAGAAATTGCAGAAGCTGAAGTTAGTCCCTGGGAACTCAGCCGTGCTAGGCCCTGGCCTGGGAACCTGCTCTTTCCACCTCTGGCGAAGCGCTGACCTCGCTCGGCTGCTAATGTCTCTTCATGGAGGACACTTTCTTTTTCCTCGCTGCCAGCATCTCATAGAAGGGGTCTCTGCTGATTGCTGCCCTGGGTGGGGAGAACGGACGTGTGAATGGGACACCCAATGGACCAGCGAACTCCCAGGTCACTCCTGCCCCATCTTGATGCAGGATCTGCTCCCCCCGTGGTGAAAGTTGGCCTGGTGGCCAGAAACCTAGGCTCTGCCACGGACGCTGGGTAACTTGGAGCAGATCCCTGCTCGCTGCTTCCAACCTCTCACCTTAAATGGGGCCAGCAACCCTGGCCTGGGGGTAGGAAAAGCCTGGAGCAGAGCCCCGGCCTGGCCAACACCTCCAGAGAAGCAGGCTCAGCGGCCAGGCTGTACCTCCCACACAGGGAGCTGGGCAGGGACACTCACTTGATGCACTTGATCCACTCTTCCTTCTCCTCAGGGGTCGGGGCCGAGATGCGATACACCGTGTGGTTCCCTTCCACCACCCGGCCATCCGCCTCGGTCTTACAGGCCTTGATGACTTGATCTTTGTTGTCTGGGATGTAAAGCTCAAAGCAGTTCTAAGAAGAAAGGCAGCATTTAGCAACAGCCTCCAGCCCCGGGACCAGCCCCTGCCAGTCAGGGCCCCTGAGGCATGCTGGAGGAGGGCCTGGGTCACGGGAAGGCACTTGGCACTGGGAGTCGCGCCCTCCTGGGACCACCACCCCTTTGCTGCAATGGTCAGGCGGCATCATGCCCGCTGCAGAGCCCGTGCTGGAGACGAGTGGTGGCCCATCTTCAGCAGGGGAAGGATTTGGCCCCTGGAGGCAGAGGCCAGAGCAGCAAGCAGCCTTTCTGGACAAGCAACATCAATACTGCCCTGCAGGCAGCAGGACCCATTGCACCCACTCCAAAGACATCAGCCCCGTCTCCACTGGCCCAGTGATACCCCAGGCTCACTCCTCCTCCAGGCAGGGTCCTGGCCAACATTCACACCACATCCCCCAAGAGCTTCTGCTGGAAAAATGCACTCAGCCAAGTAGGGAAAGAAGCTTCCCAGCTGGAGATTTCCCCCTCCCACCACGGGCAGGGGCCAGGCAGAGACTCACAGGCTTTTTGGAGTCCTCCACCTCGCGGATGCTCAGGTTCTCCAAGGGGATGATGCCCCGGGGTTCCTTATCCTGCAGAAGGCCAAACAAAGCAGGAAGATGTCAGCCACACGGCTCCAGGGGCCCCTGACATCTAGATCGGCTCCCTCCCAGGGCATGGCTCCAGCCCCAAGCCAGCCATGGGTTGCTCTCCAGGAGCAGGGCTGGGAGGTGGGGAAGCTGGTCACCTGGCAGCCTGAGCCTGCCATCTAAAATCTCCCCTGCCCTGTGCAGTTCCCAGGGAGCCCCTCGATTATGGGTGCAGCCATCTGCTGCCAGACTGGGGCACCCCAGGCAGGCAAGTGGCACTCCATGGTCCCCCTTGGCTGGCATTAAGGCCTCTATGCCCAGCTCTCAGTCTCCTCCATGAAGCCACACAGGCGCTGGGCAAGCCACGGGGATGGGGCACGCACCGTGGTGTACTCGAAGTAGTAAAGGCAGTTGTCGGTCAGGATGAACCAGCGTCTCTTCCACGTCTTCACTCTGCCACCTGCCAAGCAAGAAGAGGCCCAGCTGACCCAGCATAGCCCCAGAGCGAGGGGCCAGCTAACGGGTGCGGCTGGGCCAGGACGGAGCTGGCGCCCACGGATGGGAACAGACAGAACAAACAAGCATCTTGCTGAGCGTGGAGCCAGGGCACAAGCGGAGCGAGCCATCCCCAGTCGACAACTGCAGCAGGGCTGGGGGGACAGCAACAGGCAGCACAAATCACGGTGGCCGGGACACGAGCAGCAGCGAGAAGCAGATCGGGGAGATGGAGCTGGGAGGCGGCTGGCTGGACAGCCAGATGGCTGGGATGGGAGCCGTTCTGCCCTGAGGACAACTCGTCTCTCTGGACAGTCCTGACCAGAGCAGCCCACGGTGGCCTGTTCGGAAAGCTCACTTCCCCGTCTGCAAAGCCCTTGGCTTGGTTCAGCTGCTCTAGAGCCCAATGCACCAGAACAGAACACAGCCGCACAGGGTTCCTGCAATTTGGGGGCGTGGCTATTTCACGGCAGACGTTTTGACGCTACAAACGACTCCCCGAAATGAAAACTGGCTCCACACAGCTCCAGGGTCAGCCCGTTCCTGACCATGGCTGAGGCACTGCGGGAGATCAGGCTGTCTATCCCAACCACATCTGCCCCCGGGCACCTGGCCCGAGCAGGACAGGCAGCTTGGCCAGGGGGAGGTGGCGGCGATGAGCCGTGACGAGCAAAGGCCCTGGCAGTGACAGGGTGTCCTGGGGCGGGAGGGGGGTGCAGAGATGGATGGCTGCCTGCCTGGGCGCCCTGCTCGGAATGACACATGGGGGCTGGCAGCCACTATGGATGTGGGGCTGGCTCAGACCCAGCATTCCTAGAAAAGAAAGGTCCTGGATCACATCCCCACCCCACGACAGCCAGCCTCTCTGCTGCTGGGAGGCTGTTTGGATGGAGAACAAAGACCCTGCTTAGCCAGGGCACAGCCAACCTGGGCTTCTGCTCAGGGAAATCCGGAGCTTTAGGGAGGATTTGAGAAGATTTCCCCCGTGAGGGCCAAGCCAAGCCTCTGACATGGCTGGCCTGGTGAGGAAAGTCTAGCAGCAGGTGAGGAACAGATTCCCAACTGCCACATCTGCACAGAGACGCAGCGCACCCGAGGCCCCAGACAGCCTGAGCACACTCTCGGGAACTTTCGACTGCACTTGCCGGGGCTCTCAGAGGCCTGTCCCAGCCTTGTTTGGATACCAGAAACCAACCCAGCACCCGCGCCACGCCTCACAGCCACTCTGCCAGGGAGCACAGACTCCTGGCCTGCACAGCTCCCAGCAGGCAGGAAGCAGGCACCGATGCTGGGAGGAGTGGAGGAGAAAGCTCCGCTCACAGACAGCTGGGCATCCTGCCCACCACCTGCAGGAGCAGATGCGCCCAGCCCTGGGCACAGCCCCGCACAGAGAGTCTGGACTCGCAGCATCACCTGGAACAATCCACAAGGAACTTGTGGCTCCTCTCGCAGGGTCCTGCACCCTGTCTGATAGCAGCAGCTTGCTCCTGGCTCCCCAAAGTCCACATCCTGGGGACCCCCCATAGCCAGCACAGGTGGACAAGGAAAGGGAAGATTCAGTTTTCCAGCTGCAACTAGAGCCTTGGAAACAGCCTCCCTGTGCCACTTGCAGCGAGGCACAGAGCACACAGGAGAGGGGAGCCCCACAGCCAGGGCTTGGGACAGCCTCTTCAAGAGGTATGGAGTCAGCAGCTGCCCCAGCCCACAGTGCACGAGGGGCCGAGTCACTCAGAACATCTCCAGACACGTCACGGAAATGGGGGCTGGCCTGCCAGTGTGGAGAGGCTGGGACCCCACCACTGCCCAGAGACATGGCCCTCCAGTCCACCGCAGAGCTGGGCCTGGGCTCAGACCGGCGCACTCGGGAGAGGTTGGCTGCGTTTGGCTTTGGAGGGTCACCTGCAGGACCCTGAGCTGCCCCTGCCTGGCCAGGCAGGAAGAGGGGCCCCCAGCAGTCAGGTAGGGCTGGAAGCTGAGGGCAGAGAGGGAGGGCTAGCCCCCTTCGGACGGCGAGTTCCCCAGGGACTGTGGGCGGTCAGCAGCAGCAGCAGCAGCAGCAGAGACCATTGCCAGCAATGAAAACCAAAAAGAAAAGGAATCAAGGAAGCCCCAGCAGCCAGAGCAGAGCAAGGGAGGGAGGCTGGCGGGAGGGAGCAGGGTACATACCTCCTGGAGTTTGGGGCAAGGAAAGGAAGAGCCAAAATCATGGAAACATACAAAAATGAGGGAGAAAAGAAAATTAAAACAAAGAAATTAACCCTCCCTCACCCTGGGGCAGACAGCGTGGCACAGTTGGTTTGGCTGGCGGGGGGGGGAGCTGCTGCAGCGGTGAAGGGTGCCACAGAGATGGGCCTAGGGAACAGGGATGGTGCGCTTCGTTCTAGTGAACAGGAGTGTTGCCGGGAGCGAGGCAACGTCCAGCACGGCTCCCCAGGACACCGAGACAGGGAGTTCTGCATTTGGGACTGCTGGGCCTTGAAACGGGCTCCTCTGGGGCCGTTCACCAAGGGTGTCGCTCCGCAGGCAGGGCCTTTTCACCCGCAGCATTTGGAGGCTAGTGGGTTTAGAGCCCAGGCAGCTGAGGGTAGATGGCCCGAGGCCAGCACCAAGGACACGCTACTCACATGGGTGCTTGCAGACATCCATGGAGACCCCACGGGGCGGCCGGGGGGGGGGGGGGGGGGGGGGGGGGTGGCCCTGCCTCCAGCACAGGGAAGCATGCCCACCTGAGCCAGGTCCCCCATCCCATCTCGACACCCTGGGCCACCAGAGGTAAAGCTCTACATAAGGCCAGACTCTCTTGGGGAACACGGGGCCCTGAACCCAGGAGAGCAGGTGGGGCCCTGGGCATAGCCCTCATGGGAGTGGCTGACGAAGCAGAGGAGACGCCCCAAGGGAGAGGTTAGAGTCGCCACAGCAAGAGCCCCAGGGAAAGCTCCCAAGTGGCGTCTGCTCTTGCCAGGGTTGCTGCTACCCCAGCCCTCCATCAGGGCACAGCCAAGGAACCGCCAACATAGCCTCCGAAACGAAGAAACCCACGAGCCCAGGGCGGCCACGCGGCTTGGGGAAGGGGCTCTTGGTGCTGTGAGGAGTGCAGCTGGGCCGCGAGGATGCCATGCATGCTGCTTGGACGTGCAAGGTGATGATGCTCTGGGAGTGTATGCCAGGAACCAGGCTGTGGCATGGAGGAGATGCACGTAGCCTGGGGCAGCTCGCCGTTCGTGCCCTGAGTGAATGGGGCGGGAGGTGCCAAGACGCTGGGTCCACTCCTCCTCAACCAATCCCTCCCCCCCAATTCTGTAGCCTGTGGGGCCGCCCCAGTCTCCCTGAGCACCACAGCCCCAGGGACCTCTGCATCCCCAGCCCTCCCACCAGAACTGAAACCCCCAGAACCCACTGCCCGCACCATGGCCCCTGGAACTTCCCCACTGCTCTCTCCACTCCAAGCAGCGCCGCACTGGGACCTCCCCTTCCCTGCCTGTGCTGAATCCCAGCCCTTCCCACACGGTCAGCAGGAAAGGAGGCTGCATCCCCAGGGACTCCAGTCCAGCCCTGCCTTGCCCAGTGCACTGAGGACAAGGTGTGGCCGACTGGGGCTGTTACCAGTGAAAGAGCCTTGGGGAAGCTGCGGGCTGCAGCCAGGACATGCACCCTCCTCTGCAGGCTGTGCTGCGAGCATGGATCTCACAGCCCGTCTCTAGCATCCCCGAATGGGGGCTCAAGGAGCCTGGGTACCGACACGCCTGCCGCCACATTCGGCTCCCTGGGGCGACGGACTCACCAAGCTTCAGCAGCCACCCCTCGCGGTCGGGGTTGAAGAAGGTGTGCGTGAGGTCGTTGCCGTCGTCCTCGGGGATTTTGAAGGGCTCGTTCTTGATGCTCTCGTAGAGATTCTGACAGACAGATGCACATGAGAGTCAGCTGTAGGATGCAGCTCACCAGGGAGCCCCACGTCGCCCAGCAAGGCCCTCCCCCAGGCTCCTCTCGCCTGCTTGCACCCTCACCCTGAGCAGCTCCTCCGGCAGGTCCCCACCATCGTTGATGCCGCGGTTCATGGCAATGAATCGCTCCGCTGTGGGCTTGTCCTTGACATTGGGGTTGTGCAGGCTGGTGTTCAGCATGATAATGGCGAAGGAGAGGACATAGCAGGTGTCTGCAGGGCACAGAGAGCAGCACAGCTCAGCACGGCCCCGGGCAGGCCCGAAGGGGAGCAGAGAGGGGGCAACCTGGACAGAACCATCTCCAGCTCCTTCCTGGCAGACCTGGCGCCTGCAGCACAAACCAGTCTCCGCCCCGTGGCAGCAACAGGGGGCCTTCAAAAGCAGGGCTCAGGGCCGGCTCCCGCTGGGCAGCGAGGGACTCTGGGCCAGGCTGAGGCCTCTGCGTACCAGCCCTGCCCAGTGCGCGTTACCTGTGGACTGAAAGACGCCGGGATTGCACTGACAATATCTCTGGGCAAACGCCTCCATCATCCGATCGATCTTCTGTGCCTCCCCCGGCAGGCGGAAACTCCACAGGAACTGCCTGTGAGACGGGGCACGGGTCAGCATCCAGGTGTGTGGGGCGCACAGCCTGAGAACCCTCCCCCCCACAGCATGGAGGGGGAACAGTCCCCACCAGCCCTGCCCCGACAGGGGGAGACAGGAGACTCACCGCAGCGCCTGCACCAGGTTGAGGTCAGTGAACTCGTGGAGCTCCACGAAGGCATGCAGGACATGGATGTTAAACTCGTCTCTGCCAGGACAAAGCCAGAGCCCAGGTCACACTCTGCCCACGCAGCCCCCTGCACCGTGCAGGAGACTCTCAGCCCACCCCAAAGCTGCTCCCCTCCCGACACAGCCATGCCCCCCCCGAGTCAGAGGAAGCAAGGCGTGGAAAAAGGACAGCCCAACCTCCAGAGTTAGTTTCCACAGCTGGGGCTCTTATAGGCACCACCTTGAGGGCTGCCTACGTCAGCAGGCCTGGGGCAGGGCCAGGCAGCACCACTGTCTCCTCTGAGGCCCCAACATGTTCCGTGCTGGGCGTGTCCGGACCAGGGCCCTGCACCTCTAGGCAGCATGAGGGCAGAGCAGCAGGGCCCCTGCACTGCCAATAGCTAGTGGCATTCACTTCCCTGCACCACCCTCCCCTCTGGCCGTGGGGCACAGGACAGGGACAGTCGGCCCTGGGTCCCTGCTCTCGCAGCGGCCAATTCCTGGCCCCCACGCTCCCATAAGTCATGGGTGTAGAGAGATCAGCTGCTGCCCTGGGCATAGATCCCACCCCTCTGCCCAGCAGCTGGTACCTCTCGCCCAGGTAGTCGCCGATGGCCGTCTTGTTGAGCCCTTCCCCCTTGTAGAGGAACTGGGCGATGTCCTCGCAGGTGTTCCTCAGCAGGTCATTCTCAATCAGGAATTGGATCCCCTGGGAGGGCGGGAGAACAAGGCCTGTGACTCCAGCCCTCAGCACCGCCCCGTGACTTCACACAGGGATGGCGCTGCCTCGAAGGGCACAGCCGGACCCATGCCGGGGGGCGAAGGGGGGTGCCTCGACGCCTGGCTGCCACAAGCAACCAGCTCAAGCCCTCTGGGTGCAAGAGGCTGCACCCTTGCCGAGGGTCCCATTGGCCTAAGAAGCCACCCTCCCCCAGGGACACACGGATCCAGCAGTGTACCAGCCCCATGGGCTAGGAAGGGACAGGGACCGCAGAGCAGTGCATGTCTCCATTCTGTCCAGCACAGGGCTCTCCCCAGGAGCATGGCCTGAAGGGGCTGGCCCAGCAATCTGGGGAGGAGTGTTTGCAAAGTGCCTGGACCCCAAACTAAATGGGGCTGGAACCTCCACCCTCCCAGCGCTGGAACTGCACACCCAAGAGGCCACATGGGACCCCAGGGTGTCTCCCCTGCAGTCCAGCCAGAAGCACAGTTACCTTCTTGGGGTCCATGTTGAATTTCTTCCTGCCCATTGCCACCTGCTTGTTCCTCTGCATGGTTTTCCTACAAAGCACAAAGGCCAGTTCTGAACTCCAGGAAGCAGACAGGCTGCCCACCTGGGGGTTCCCTCCCTGGGGGAGGCTGAGGTTCTGCCGCCGGGGCGCACAGACTCCCTGTGCCAGATCCTGGCCTCTTCTCAGCCTGAGCCCATGGGGGTGGAGTAGGAAGTACCTGCTCTCTGCACCTGGAGCTGGAGGCATCCACCTTGGATGCAGCAGGAGCTGGAGCCCGGGGCGCCAGGCCACCCTAACGAGCTGTTTCGGGGCGAGGTTCTCAGAGCTTGGTGCATGGAGGGGCAAAGGTCCTAGCGCCAGCTCAGCTGGGGGACGGGAAGGGGCTTTGCACAAAGTCCAGCTGGCCCAGCGCTGCAGCTCTCTCAGATCTGGGGGATGATGGAGACTAGGGGGCCTGGGAACCCTGGCACAGCAGAAGGCAGCTTTGCACTGTGCCGCTGGGGAGGAAACTTCCTGCTCCCATGGGACTGAGGGGAGGGTGACTGGAAGTGATGCTGCAATCAGTTCCCATTGGCCATCAGGGCTCCCTAATCCAGCCCTGGCACCGACTGCCCCAGCTCAGAATAACAAAGTCAGACAGTCTCCAAGGCCAGACGGCTGGGCTGGGTCTTGGAAAAACAGACATTTGGAGTGGCAGATCAGGTCAGGGATCCTGTTACGGCATTAAGGGATATGAGGCAGGCTGGAGCGCCACCCCGGACTGGCAGTCACGGGACTGTGGCCTCATTAGCCAACCCTGCCCTCTGCTCCTGCCCAACTGGTGGCTACCCCGGGCCCAGAGAAGCTCCCTGCTTGTCCCCACAAAGGCTGCTGATGCTCAGGCTCTCTGGGGCCTTGTGCCCCTCTTGCAGGAGCTGGAGCCAGAGCCCCCAGACGGAGCCCAGGGGCCAGACGCCAGCCTGCCCAGCTGTGTCAGCAGTTTCAGGGAGACACCGAACGTGGCTGCTCCCCCTCGCGCTCAGCTGGGGGGGAGCCAGGTCGAGGCAGGACTCACCTCTCTTCCGTGGAGTCCAGGTTCTCAATTTCATTGGTCACTTCTGCTATCTCATCTTTCAGTCGCTACGAGAGACAGAGACATGGGGAGTGGGAGGGACCTCTCCCAGCCCACCCTGAGCCCTTTTAATCCCAGCAGCTCAGAGCCCACTGGCTGGCTCACCCTGCTGAGGGGAACTGACCTGCCCAGGGTCACAGAGCCAGGAGTCCTGAGCCTGGGTCCCTGCTCTGAGCATGTGGCCAGCACGCTGGGGCCATGCACCTCAACTGAGCTGGCTGCCTGCTCTGCCAGGCAAGGCGTGCAGACCAAGGTGAACTGTGCCAGCCATGCCAGGAGCCACCCTCCCCGGAGAGGGCCAAGGACAGAGCCGGGCGAGTCCCCGAGCCGCAGTGCTGTGACCTAGGAAAGCTGCAGCAGCGCTCGGCTAGAGGCGGGAGCCGGCAGGGCTGCGGGTACTAATCTCCATTCGCACAGGAAGGAAGAGGCCCCAAGGTTAATGTAATTACCCTCTAATCCTTTTAGTTCATGCCCAGCATATGGCGGTAATTAGACTCTGCTGCCTTAATCACTGACATGATTGACGGGTGTCCCAGATGTGCCCTGGACCCCCCCAGCAGCCAGAACTCCGTGGCTCAGCTCAGCAGGCCCCCACTCTCCCCAGCTGCCCCACAGGAAGCAGTGAGCACCTGTGCCCTCAGGAGCAGCACAGGTCATCAGAAAAGGCGTACATGTTAGATGCGCACACAGCAAGAAAGCTGAAAGCCCAGAGTCCTGTGAGACGAGACCAGCACAGGCAGAGGGGCCCCCGCTCCATTTCACTGCCAGGGACGGAGCAACCCCAGCCTCCCTCCGGGCCAGGGCCACCCCATCAGACCACTGCACCCAACCCCCACAGCCTGGCTGCTGAGACGCTGTCAGAGTCTGGGCACTGCCCTGCCAATGTGTAAAGGCTGGGGCCTCGTTCCTGGGCTAAGCCATGGGAAACAGCAGCCGTGAGCTATGAAGCATGTGGTCACTGGGCAGCGTGGGAGCCATCCATTCCCTGCATAGCACTGGGCTGAGGCTGTATGTGGGGAGAACACCCACACCCCAGGTGCTGGTCTGGAGACAGGGACACAGATGGAGGGATGCAGAATCCCCGCTTTTTTGGCTCATGGCCCTCACTGATCTGCATTGCTGCTCTGCAGTGCACAGCGCTGGGCAACGGGCGGCTGGCGCCAATGAGCCACAGAGCACAAGAGAGCCGGGTACGGGACAGCATCTCCCGGATCACGGGGCACTGCAGAAGGGAGAGGAGCTGGAAGAGGCACAGGAAACACCTGCCTCAATCTTGCATCCTCTCCTCTCTCTGGGGAGGTTCCCATCACTGCCACAAGCTACAGTGGGGAGAGCAGGGGAGGCCAGAGCCGGAGAGCTCACTGTCTAATGGGGCCCTTCAGCGATTTCTCTCCCCTCCTTCTTCCCAGGCAGCAACACGGAGAACAGGTGGGTGCGGAGCCTGCCTGCTGATGAGTGCAGAGACTCGTCCTCTCCCGCACTGATGGCCAGAGGGGCTCCAAAAACGGGGGTCTGGGGGAGGTGCAACACGCCAGCCGCATAGCTCAACACGCCAGGGGGGAGTGTCCCCAGCTCCAGGGCAGAGCAGCTCTGGTCAGCCCAGCCCAGAGAGTGTCCAGAACAAAGGGTGCCTGCTGCTGACCCTGGGGCCGAGCGGGGAATGGCTCCTCACCTGTATGTCGGCCAGCAGCTCTCGCTTGCGACGCCGGATGTTCTCCAGCTCCTCACACTCCTCTGGGGTCAGGTCGCTGGGGACTGTAAGCAGAGAGAAAGGTTAGGTCTGGAACGCCTGTCCTCCCGAGCACTGCACCCCCGAGCTGGGAGCTCCCTGGGTCTTGCAGTCAGTTTGACCTGCTGTGCTCAGCCCGCAGGAGACGGATTCAGCCCAAAGAGAATGACACCAGGGGCAGCGGTGTCCAGCAAGCAGCACTCTGCACACTCTGCCACCACCCACACTACAGCAGGCAGCTCAAGTCCTGAACAGAGCTGGGGGCTGCACAGCCTGCCCCCCTGTTCCCCTTCCCAGGCCCCCGCCCTGCACTCGCAGGTGGACAGCCGCTGAGTGAGCACTGCCTGCCAGGGCCAGCCACAATGCTCTCCAGTCAAAGAGCACCGGGGCTACGCCCATCTCCCGAGTTCCCCCGGCCCGGCCCGGCCAGGCAGAAGCCCTGGTTGCTCCTCCAGCAGCAAGGCAGGTCCTGGGCAGGCCAGCAAAGGGAACACAGCACCCTTTCACAGGGGTCTGCTGGAGTTGCTCTGGATTTCAGGTCATCCCTATCCTCGCTCATGGCTGCGGGGCCTGGGGCCACATCCCCTTCTCCCAGGATTCCTGCTCTTGCCAGGCCCTGGAGAGCAGCGTGGGGCGGGAATGCTACCCAAGGAACGCGAGTGTCCTTCACAAGCGAGTGCTGAGCACTGCCAGACAGGGAGCTCGACCCAGCTCAGATTCTGGCTGACTCAGCAGCCTTGGATGGAGCAGTGAGCTCTCCCCAGGGCCTACCTCTGGGCCAGTAAACAGGGAGCATGGCTGCAAACCTGCCCCCAATCCACTGGGCCACGGGAAACAGCCATTCAAGAACTGCCTCAAACCCTTTCCGCTAGAAAGCAGCCACGGCAGACAGGCCCTCCCCTCCTTCAAGCACACTGCACGGGGGGGCGGAACAGGAACCCCACCCGTGGTGACCTGGGAGCCCAGCAGGCCTGCGTCAGGGAACAGACTAGCTCCGGACACAAGGAGGCCATTGTGCCGCTGCTGCCTGGACAAACCACACGAGGGAAGCCGCGTTCGGCTGCTTTGCAGTTTCAACATTCGGGCACCAGCGGAACATGCTGCATCCACTGCCTACGAAGAGATAACTCTGACCGGGACAGCTCCCCTGCCGGGCAAGGTCGCCCCACCACGCTGGGCAGGGCAGATGTACAGCCCACCTCATGCCATGACCTCACGTGGCATCTGCTGTGCTGCCCTCCGGCAGCAGGAAAACAGGACCGGGCAGCATGTGGCCCCCACACTCCCAGCAGCAGCTAAGTCTGGGAGTGGATTTCTCTTCCTTTGGAATAAGGCCAGAGATGCGCACCCGGCCTCTACGCACGGTGCCCCAGCAGGGACAGCACAGCCTACTCCAGGGAGGTTCCCCAGGGGCAGCACAGATCCCAGCTGAACCTGCCGCAAAGGAGGGTTACCTGGCTATCTGCTCCACCTCCCGACTGCATTTCTGTGCCCGGGCCCCACAGGGTGAGCCCCTTCCCTCCCTGGCTTGAGGGGAGGAAGGAGTGGGCCTAGAGTGTGGTCCTTGGGAAGCTGGGGCAGAGATGGTGACCCTGTCCAAGGTCCCAGGAGCCAGGCGCACAGCTGAGAACAGAACATGGCGCCCGGGTCCCCAGACCCCATAGGAAGCTGTGCCACAGTCACTTTTCTACCTGATGGGTGGGAGCCTCCCATGAGGGCAGGGGCTGGGACAGGGTCGACCCCTGTGCACGCTGGTCTGCCTGGGGGGAATCTCCGGCACCTGCCAGGTCAGCTCTGGGGCCAGAGCCCAGCCCCGCCATCAGGAGCAGGGCTCCAGGGCACTCAGCCAGGGCGAGTGTGACCGACCTGCGCAGGGGCCAGGACCCGCTGGGGCTGGCCAGCAGGAGTGGATCATGGGGGTCAGCTCTGGGGCAAGTGTGGCATCTACTGGCCCAAGAGCCCCAGTCCTGCCAGCTGTCCCTCCAGCACCTGGACGCCGAGTGAACGGCTCCGGCCTGGCTAGCAATGGTGCACCCCGCCAAGAAGCCTAACCTCAGGGCGGCCGAGGGCCAGCGAGGGCCACCCAGCCGGGATCCCGGCTCCGACAGCGGCCCCAGCAGCTCTCAGCCGGGGAGAGGGAGGTGTTAATCTGCATCTGGCCCCAGCCTCCAGTCCCGTCCCTGAGCTGAGCCCCAGCATTCTCCCTGGCCCACTCAGCACTAGAGACACCCACCTGCTGGGTGGCTCACTTGGGCTCCAGGAGGTGGCCACATCCAGCCATGGGCCCGAGCAGGCGGGGAGCAGCCCCGCTCACTCCCAGCAGCTCCAACCACCTCAGCCGGTCAGGGTCAGCTGCCACCAGCTCCCTGGGCCAGACCCTTGGCTGAGCTGGGGCCGTGGGGGGGGGGATCTCACTTTGTCCCCTCCTCCTTCACTGAGGGACTGTCTGGTCCTGGACTGGGGGCAAGAAACCTTCATCCACCCTCTCCCCTCACCTCAGCCTTGCCCCACCACATATCCCGGTCACCTTCTCAGAACCCCAGGGAGCAGGGCAGGACACTGTCCCACCGCCAGGCACTACAGGACTTTCCACACAGGTGGCCTCCTGCACAGCTGCCATCTCCAAACAGGCTCTCCATGGGCTGCTCACACAGCCTGTCCTTCTCCCACCCAAGAGGTCCAATTAATTACCCAGCTCCAGGCCTGAGTAGCTCACAGGGTCCCGCCCCGTTCGCACTGCACTGAGAATGAATTTCAGCAGCCACTGAGTTACCCAGTTCTCCTGGCATGTTTGGGTCCCCCTGGACTTCCTCAGCCTCTTCACCAGCCCTGACTAACCTGAACAACTGCACCTTCCTCAAGGTTCACCACTTTCTGTTCACCCCCTTCCCAAACCATTCCTGTATTGAACAGTGGCCCTCGCAGAGCCACGAGGAAAGTGTCCATTTAATGCAGCTCTTTGCCCACTACTGGTCCATGACAGGATTTCTCTCAACCTCCGAATAGCCTCTCGTGAGGGGCCTTGTCAGAAGATTTTGGCAAGTCCCAAGCAGTGTTAACCACAGCTCTCCAGCCACTATTCTACGGACAGGCTTAAAGAAATTCTAGTGGTGGTGCGGCCACGTTTGTCCCAGGACATGAGACACAAGGTGGAGATGGAAATATATTGTACTGGACCAACTTCTGCTGTGGAGGAGACCAGCTTTCAAGCTGCACAGAGCTCTTCTGCTAAAAAAGCTCTGGAATTTACTCTGATTATTTATACTGCGGTACAGCCCAAGGCCCTTTGCTAGGCGCTGAACAACAAAATGAAAGACAGCCCCTGCCCCAGTTACCAGAGACGAGCAGGTCTCTCTCCCCAGCATTCTCTAGGATGAAGACCAATACAGAGAAATCACTAAGCGTCTCCACAGTATCCTTACTCTCCTCAATTGCTCCCTTTAGTCCCTGGCAGTCCAGCAGACTATCCAACTTCTTGTAGGATTTCTGACATATTTAAAGAATTATTTGTTTTTCTGCCTTTTACTGGTTACTCTTCAAGTTCTTGATCACCACCCTAATTTCTGTCTGATGTTTGCCCCCTCAGGGTGCTTCCTAGCGACTTCCCTAGGATTGGGTTTCTGCTTTCTGAAGGGCCAGTCCCCATTTGGCTGCAATACTCTCTTTTCCATGCTATTTAACGAGGGTGTTTTTCTCTTGCGGCACTGCTTCCTCTTTCCTTAGGGCTATACACACCTCTTGGGCAGTTACAGTAACCTCGGTGACTTCCACTTTCCAGATTCAGCGTGGAAATTTCCTCACTTCTAATGTCAGGTCCTTTTTGACTAGCTTCCTCTTTCTTGAAATTCCCCCTTTCTCAAAGTCAGTACTACCAGAATCTGGTCTGACTCTCCAGATTTGACTGGATGGATTCCAAGCATTACCAGCCCCACAGAGGCAAAACCCATCAGGCAGACTCCTCCCCACAGTTATCAAGTGTCTCCCCACAACCGTGAGGACATTTGTTCTAAAACAAATGCACTACCTCTCACCGAATCACAGGGCTCCTGGAGCAGGAGCTTTAAGAACAGCAAACGTCATGAGACTTGTAGCCCAAGGATGCTGGACAGGATCTGCTGTGCTCACAGCGACTCACTTCTTGCACCAACTGCTTGTGTGACTCAGGACCACGTGCAGGGCCAGCTCCCCTCATGCACAGGCTGCTCCAAGCAGCAACTGGTGAAAACAGGCCGGGAGTTGGGAGCCCTCCACCCTGCTCTCTCCATGTGGTGCACTCAGTGCCCCTGGCCTGGGCTGCAGCTGGTAGCACCACGCACCTAGCACGTCTGTAACCATGGCGATTCTGTTCCCATCCCCTTGGGCCTTGAGAAAAGATAATTGACTCCCCCTAGACATAGTGCACCAGTGATCCACGGATTTCTGCCAGGGCACCAAGTCTCACTAGTGCAGGTTCCACGCCAGCTCAGCCACAGCGCCACACAGCCACGCTTCCTCACCTCTGCTCCAGGCCACACAGCCCTCGCACCAGCACAGGAAGGTGCGCTCTCCCCACCCCAGTCGCCAACCAGCACGGCTCCCGTCACTTGGCCGTTCCACTCGCACGCCACGTGGGACACGGAGCACAGCCTAGACCACACTGCCACCTTTGGGGAGGGCCGGACATTCACCCCACTAACATCCTGGGCTCCTCAAGAGCGTGGGGGAGGCGGTGGCTGGGTGAACCCCAGGCACACCCCAAGCACTGCAGGGTGCCAGCCAGTACACTGAGATCGCCCCGAGGTAACCAGTGGGCAGGCTGGGAAGTGGGGCGAGAGACAGGTAGTCTTCACGACCCGAGGAATCTCTGTTCTGCTGGGCTGGCCAGAGGATCCCCTGCCAACCTGAGGGGGACAGAACTCACAGCAGGCCTGGGAAGGGGGTACTGCCAGGGCAAAGGGCCCACGTCCAACAGACAGGGAGGAGACTCTGCTACCAGCTCGTCCCCTCCTGCCCTGGATGACAGGTGCACCAGGACACCCAGCCCGCAGTCCTGCTGCAGAGGGGAAACGGGCTCGTGACACAGCCACGCCCAGTGCAGCTGGCTTCTCCTGGGGATAGAGAAGAGGGGACTTACACCATACGTGGAACCCTCCTCCTGCATGGACCCCAAGTGTCTACGCAAGCTGTTTGCACAGGGCTGGCAGCTCCCCACCATGCCCACGCCCACCCCTGCTCACCCGCAGGAGCCTGAGTGCATCACAGTCTCATCCCATCCCCGAGCCGAGAGGTGAAAGGCACATAGGAGACCCGCGGGAGACATGGTTCCACCAGCCCCCACTGGCCCTGGGCACAGAGAAATGGAGGGACCCTGTCCTGCCAGCCAGCTAATCTCTCCCCACTTCACAGGGCAGAGCTGGTGCCCAGACTCACTCCTTCCCAGGCAGGCCATCAGGCTGCTGAGGCTGATGGGATGCTTCGCCCAACCGGGACCAGTGATGACCGGAGAAGGACGCAGCAGCGTGGTTCCCAGCCGCACCCCTGCATCTGCCCCACAACAGGCGGGATTCGCTGCCAAGACCCCCCCACCTCCCTTGGGGGCCACCATTTGGCTGGGGTCAGAACCCACGATTCAGTTGAGAAAGCGGTTTGGTCCCAGGTACCGACTCAGGGGGCAGGTTGGCCCATGCCAGGGAGGGCAGCAGCTCACCATTCCCACAGTTTGCCGAGTCCCACTGGGCTCACTGTACCAGGGCCTCTTCTCCCCACCCAGCCAGGATAGACTCAGGAGCAGGGCTTAGCTGGCAGAGGCAGGGTGGGGAGGGGAGGATTCAGGGTTGGCCGACTCTCCCACAATGCCAGGAATAAGGGAACACACCTGCGGCAGCCTAGAGCAATCCAGCCAGCTCCACCGACAGCCCAGCCCCGTCCTGTCCTCTCCCACCCCACGGCGAGAGGGAGCCAACCCCAGGCTGGGCCTTCCCCACCCCAGACGGGGTCACAGCCAACACCACCGACCCAAGGAGATCACCCACAGTGAGACGGGTGCTGCGACAGGGGGAAGCGGAGCAGACTGAAGGCCTGGAGACTCGGGTCAGGGCTAAGGGACATCAGCAGCACAGAGGGATTCGGGGCTGGGACAGCTGGCGATTGCCGGTTTGGCAACGGTCCCTCCGTCACTGAGCGGTGTTTGCTGGTCTCTGGACAATGCTAAACCTGCCAGCAGCACAGAGCTCTGCAGAACCTCCCCTCACTGGAAGCCCCCCCGCACCTCCTGAGAGGGAGCCAGCCCCCAACCAGTTGGAGCAAAGGGGGTGAGGGAGGGGACTTGAGCAGGGCAGGAGCCAAGCCCCAGCCCATCCCCAACTCGAAGGAGGGGCCCAGGGGACTGGTTTACTCCACAGGCCTCCACCCAGCACCTCCCTGGAAGCTTGGGGGCAAGCAGCAGCGCGAGGCAGAGACGCACTGGAGCCAGACGTGGGAGGGATCCAGGCAGACTCCTTCTCCCAGGTGAGGAGCACCCCGAACCCGCCTCCCCAGGCAGAGAACATAGACCCAGCTCCTGACAGGCCCCCACAGAGCCTTGGCCGGCAAACTGGGACGTCTGTGGAGCCTCTGAGCCCATGGGTTAGTTCACTATGGGGCAGGCAGTGCCCCATGGAGCTACCACCTGAGGGCTGACATGGTGGGGGGGTTGGGCTCAGATGGCCTCTGTGCTCTAAGAAACGGATCGAAGCTTCCCTAGCACCCAGGGCATGGGCAGAGCCCGATCCCCTGGCAATGGGCGTGTGCGGGGGGCTGGACTCGGGCCCAACCTGCTTTTGGGGCAGGAGCAGAAATCCCAGGTGGGCATGATCACACCCTCCCCAACAGCCCCGCTCAGCGAGGTCCCAGAGGGGGAACCTCACTTCCCCAGCCACAGAGCCACATGGGGACAGAGCCCCCATCGCCACCACCCTCCCCACTCACCGCTCCCCTCCTCTGTCCTGAGAACCATCCTGGCCAGCTCCGTCCAGGCCTGTGCGGTGGGGAGTCTCTGCCGGGCGGGGCGGGACGGGACACCTGCCCTACTGCATTTCCCAGTGACTCACAGCCGCGCTGAGCCAGTGAGCTGTCATCCGGGGTTAGAGCACCCACACCCTGTTCCTGCCCTCCCCTCCGCTCCGCTCCATTCCCAGCACGTCCCGCTCAACGCTCAGCGCTCCAAGCCACAGTCCCGCCCTCCAGCCTGTGCTGCCAGGGCCACGGCAGGCGCAGGAGACGGCCCAGACTGCCCATGGCAGGGAGAAACAGGCCCTCCAAACGCAACGGCAGCCTTACCCACCCCAGACAGCTGGGGCCAGGTTTCAGCCCATGTCTCTGGGGGATGGGAAACCCAAACCTGGGGGACAGTTCTGGACACTGGGGTACCAAGGATGCTGCTGGGGTAGCTATGTCCTCTCAGAACACCCCCCACCCCGAGCTCAGAGCACAGCAGCCAAGCCCACAGAAGCCAAAGACCCAGCGTGAGGCCAGCCTCAGCAGAGATCCCCTGCCCCAGCCTGTGCATCCCGCCCTGCAGCTCAGCAGCGATTCCCTGCCCCAGCCTGTGCGTCCCGTCCTGCAGCTCAGCAGAGATCCCCTGCCCCAGCCTGTGCATCCCGCCCTGCAGCTCAGCAGAGATCCCCTGCCCCAGCCTGCGCATCCCGCCCTGCAGAGATCCCCTGCCCCAGCCTGCACGTCCCACCCTGCAGCTCAGCAGAGATCCCCTGCCCCAACCTGTGCGTCCCACCTTGCAGCTCAGCTCCTAGTCAGAGCCCTGCATGCTGCTCCCGTAGCCGTCAGGCAGTCTCCAGCCCAGTCTCTCCAGGGAGGGGGCAACTCAGGGAACTGAATCATCCCCACAGGATGGGACCATGGGGCTACAGATGGGACTGACTTCTCCCTGCTCTGGGCCTTCGGGCCTCTGTGCATCCAGCCGTATTTCCTTCCGGGCGGGGCGAGGTCTCCTTTGCTGGCCACAGCACCTCGCCTGCCACCAGTCTCCCCCATGCCCCCCCCACCCACAGCTGGCAGACCCCCTCAGCTCATTCAGAGACCTTGGGCGCAAGTCCCATTGGACCTGCCTCAATAGCCCTGGGCCACTAACAGCTCCCCTGCTGAGCCCAGGGACAGATCAGTCACCCAGGCCGGGCCACGGGGCCGAAGTCCAGCCCAGCCACCCCTCCCACACCAGAGGCCAGGGCACGTGGGTCACAGGACACGGCCCGGCGGCTGCTGCCCTGTGCGGGTTCCACTGTTCTACCCGGACCAGCCTGGCTCTGCAGCAGGCAGAGAGGGGCGACCTGCCCCAGGGATGGTTCCTCGCACGCTCCCTCACGTAGAGGCCGGCCCAGGCCCTGGAACAGGCGGCTCTGCTGTTTTAAATGATGTCACCTGCTAGGACAGAGGTGGGGGGTAACAGGCTCCTGTGCAAATCAAGGCCCATAAAGTTGGGACGTCTGGTCAGCCTCGTCCCCGCTTTCCCGAACCCTGCTAAGCCCCTGGCCTTGGCAAAGCACCACTCACGGCTGGGAGCTCACAGAATGCTGCCTAGTGCGGGAACAAACCTATCCCCGGCTGGGGTCTCCATGGCACCCACCATGAGCAAAACCCACTTCCACTCAGAATCCCTGCCCACGGCCAGCCACAGGGGCTCCCCACCCTCCCCGCTGCGCATACAGAACCCTGGCCACGCACAGGCCACGCCCGAGCGCTCCAGTGCAGTGGGGTCTCGCTGGCAGGCAAGGGGGTTCAGAAAAACCCTTCACATT
The DNA here is from genome assembly GCA_007922175.1 of Pelusios castaneus. NCBI lineage: Eukaryota > Metazoa > Chordata > Testudines > Pelomedusidae > Pelusios > Pelusios castaneus. Next base: position 10,932,107 of record ML685805.1, on the reverse strand, counting down.
GGTAGTGGCACCCCTAAAGCCAGGTTCACACACACCCCCTGTGGTCCCCATCACAGGTGCTGCCAGAGCGCAGCACTCCTGGGAACTCTGGACAGCTCAGAGGCCATGGCAGCGGGAAGATGGGTTTGTGGCCTCAGCCCCAGAGCGCAGCACC
>ML685805.1:10919443-10931943 GCA_007922175.1 Pelusios castaneus | reverse complement strand
ACTCTGGACGGCACAGAGGCCACGGCAGCGGGAAGATGGGTTTGTGGGGGCAGTTTGTCAGGAGCGCAGTCCCGGGGCAGAGTGCAGCAGGCTTGGCCCTGCCTTTCCCTGCCACCTTCAGCGCCTTGCGAGTTCCCAGACCTGGGAGTCCTGCCGGCACCAGCGAGCCGGGGGCAGAGGGTTTGGTAGCTGCCCTGCCCCAAGACCAGGCACCGGCACAGCACAGTCCCCGATAACGGCTCAGGGGCACTACAGGGGAACTTCCTGCCCTGCCTGCCGCCTCAGCACTGCGGGCACAGGGCAACCACATCCTGTTTTCACTGCGCAGTGCGCAGCTCCAGGGCTGCACCAGAGCAAACTGCTCCCCCAAGGAGCCCGAGTACAAGAGCAGCAGCAGGGACAGGGCGCACCCCTCCAGCCAGGCCCACCCCCTCGCTCCTCTTCACCCCCCATGGCGGCCCCTGCCCAGGCCAGGAAGGGGAGCAGCAGCCTCCTGCTTAGCCACGGCCACTGGCTCACTGCACACTCCGGCTGCAGGTCCTTCTAGCCAGGACCCCCTTCTGCCTGCTGGGCAGAGCAGCAGGCCCACAGGTGGGGAGCTGTCTCCCCAGCCTCCACGAGGCCAGGAGCAGAGTCCCCTCGGGCCCTCCGCCTCCAGGGCTCAGTCTGGCCAAGGCCTGCATTAAGGGCCACAACAGGCCCACTGAGAAGCAGGACAGTCCTCCCATGGCAGCAACCCGCCCTGCAGCTGCCAGCCATTGCTCAGGCCAGGGAGCTTCCCCCAGTGCTGGTGCCCCGGCACAGCAAAACCTGTCTGGCAGACTCTGATGACTATGGGGCACCCACAGAGCTGCAGGGAGCCCAGGTGGGACAGCAGGGGTCGGGGCCTGGGCGACCAGCCTAGCTGGCACTATGCTTGCTGGAATAGCCCCTCCTCCTGCCAGAGTCCCCCTGCCAGGGCACAGCATGGACCCACCTCCCTGCTCCCAACTGAATCTCCCGCCCTCGCCTCCATGAACTGCCGAGCGGGCCCCTCCACCCTCCTGGTTCTGGCCGAGGAGAGGGGAGGAGGCGAGGCAGGGCAGCGCAGGGCAGTTGGACCCACTGCTCCCAGCGAGGGACAGGGAGCCAGAGCAAGTCGTCTGCACATCAGTCGGTGCTCCCAGCAAGGTGGTGCTGGACGGAGCAGCCAGTGCTGGCCAGGGAGCATGGCTAGAGCCCTGCGAATCCGTGGATATCCGCATTATACCCGTGGGTGCGATGGGATATCCGTGGACACTTTCTTGCGGATGCCGATGGGATGCGGATCCACATATTTATATCCGTGCAGGGCTCTAAGCACCCCTACCCGTTGGCTCCCTTCTCAGCCCCTCCTGGAATCACTGACCAACGTCTGGCAGGCCTTTGACCCTTCCTGTGGTCAGTGGCTGGACGTGGCGGGTGCTACCAGCATGTGAGGGGTCCACAGCTGGACCCTGCCCTGCCCATTGAAGGGGGAGCACAGGGATGGCTCAAAGCCACTGAAGTGGATGCCCTTGGCAGGCTCAGCGACTCGTACCCAGCCGCAAGGCTCTGCCCTGGGGAACTGGCAGAGGGGAACGAAGGCCACGAACCACTCAGGAGCACACCCTGCACACTGACATGCCGGCGTGGGGCAGGGCAGCTCTGGCCTAGCACCTAGGGACAGTCCCGGATTTGGCATAGATGCCGAGATAGGCAAGCATGCCCCCCGACACCCAGCACAGAGCTGACCCCAAGATGCTCCCTGCGAGCCCAGCTGGAGGCAGGTGAGAGCCAGGCTGAGGCATACCCCTCGCTCTGCAGAGCAGGACCCATCACACGCCTATTCCCTGCAGGGCTAGTAGCTCAATGCCAGCCTGGAGCCGTGAAAGCTGCTTGGTACCGAACGCACCCAGAAGGCGGGGGCTCAGTCCACCCACACCTCACCCACCAGCTGAGGACAGGGCCTGCTGAACGCCCTAGGGCATCGCAACCCTTCCCCAGAGCCTGACCCCACAAGCTCAGGCAGCTAGAGACAGCAGCACCCTGGAGCAAGAGTTACATGAATCCCTGGCAAAAAGTGCTCCCCTCAGCACGATCACCCACAGGCTTCGTGCGAAGAAGCTGCTGAAAGCAGCTGCCTCAGCAGGGCTCGGCTTCCTGTGGTTTAGCCAAGGACACTTCACCAGGCAGCTCCCCGCAGACACTCACGAGCTCTTCCAGCCCCGTACCTGGCCACAGAGCAGGCTTCCTCCAGCTCCGTCCCACAGCAGCTGAGAAGCGGCCAGATTTGTGCTAAGGGAGGATGGAGGAGAGCGTAGCCACACACGTACCAGCGAGAACCTGGGCCTCGCCCGACCCTCTCAACACCGTCGCCCACAAGCAAGTCGCCTGCCCTGAGCACTGCACAGCTGCCCAGCAACCCCGTCTCCTGCGTGGGACGGCTCAGCACCCTGCCACGGCCACATCTGCAGCCCTGCACAGAGCAAGCAGGGGAAGGTCAGCAGAGAGCAGCAATGGGAACACAAACCTCCCCTGGCGCCACCGTCAGAGAGCCACGAGGGCACGCGGCAGCTTGGGGACCCTACCTGCCTTGGCGATCGCAGAGGGGCAAAGGAAGGCTTGGAAACTCGAGGCACACAGCTCACTGACTGTGCCCATGCTGAACGGGATCAGGCGCCCTCTTGCTCCGATTCCACAGGACCCCCAGGCCCAGACGCTGCCTGCTCGCCGACCCCCAGGCAAGGCAGAGCCGAGGCGGCACCAGGCAGCGGAGGGAGGGCCCGATCCCTGCTCTGCAGGGCTGAGGACGCTCCAGGCAGTGGGAGGGAGACAGACAGACAGAGGGTTCCCCGGTCTGGCTCCAGCAGGAGGAACTAAAGATCTGGCAACTGGAAGCTCCCAGCTGATGAAGCCCACGCAGGGAGGCCAGCCAATCCCAGCTCCGCCTGAAGAGGAAGCCAGGTGGTGCTCCTGCAGCAAGGGCTCGGGAGGGGCCCAAAGCCACTTAGAGGACAATTAGTTTGGGGACTTCCCACCCCCTGTTCCCCCAGGGCCCCGGGGCCCTCGGCCCCAGCTCACCCCCCGGGGATCTCTAGGCCAGTCTGATCTGCCCGTATTATCAGAGCTTTGAGCATGGAGAGAGCCAGGCGGTTGCATAGCAACTGCCACTGCATAAAGGGAAGGTGCAGGAAAATGCAAGGCACACAGGAGCCAGAGTGATGGCGGTGGGGGAGCATGGGGGGCCGGGGAGGGCTGGCTCCCTCCAGCGCTACCGAGGGCAGCAGCACCACGTGCACCGTGCCTCAGAGCCACGCTTGGAGCATCTGGCACCAGCACAGGGAGGGGACACGCCTGCCCAGCCCCCTGCAGCTGCTGCCCCACGTCCCCCCTCCACACGGACCCGGGCGATGGCCCCGGGAAGGCCTCCACTCACGAGCGACTTGGCCTGGCCTGGCTGGGAGCCACGGGAGGGGTGGGCACGATGCGGAGGAGCACAGCTGTCTGCTTCACCCCCGCCTCTCACGCCAAGCCCTCGCTCTTGCCACCTGCCCCACCTGCCCTCCCTTCGCGCCCCTGCAGCTGCTGCCCCACGTGCCTGAGACCCAAACAATGGGGCCATCTCTTTCCCTCGGCAGCCGAGGGAGGTCTCCCAAGGTCACGGCAGAGCAGGCACCATGTGTCCTAGGCAGGTGGCACCCCTTGGAACCCGGCCACCGGCTACCTCAGAAAGGCACCAAGGGACTCATCAACAGAGTAGGCCCCGGAGCTCCCCAACACTCACTCACCCTCCTGGAGCACAGCCACGAGAAAAGGGGGCAGCCAGAAGGAGACACCAGAGGGGAAGGAGGTAGAGACCCCTGCAGGAAGTGGGGCAGGAGAAACTTCAGGTGGAGCCTGGCCTGCAGGGCAGCACTCAGCAAGAGGGAAATGGTGCAACTGATTGTGCAGACACAGGGAAAATGCCCCGAGGTTACTGACTGTTCCCAGAAAGAGCAGTGTACAGTGAGATCTGACCCTCTGATTGCCATGTTTCACTTCCTCACACCAAGCCAGGCTGTGCTCCCAGTCCCCAGGCCAGTGACCGAGTGTGTGCAGCGCAATGAGCAACTTGCCTGAGGCCCAGTGACAGCAGCCCGAGAAAATCCCGCTGCAGTAGGGACATCCCATGTCAGGAAGCCCCCAGCAGGTACGAAATCAGGACAGACTTGTGTGTCAGACAGATGGATGACCCAAGTTTCCTTCTTTCAGCAGGGGGGGAGAGAGAGAGAGAGACACCAAGTCCTTTGCACTGGGCACCAGCTCCTTTCCCACAACACATCTGGTCCTGTTTCTCTGATCAAGGGTCCTGGCCTATCTGACCCGGAGCATTTTGGAAGAACACTGCTACGACATTACTCCCAGCTCCAGCCACAGGCAAAGAACGTCCAGCCCAACAATGTCCTGCATCCCCCCCTTGCTTTGCTACAGAACTGCACTCCAGAAGAAAGCTCCCACTTTACAGGATATATTTTCATCCCTTCAAGTTGCAAAAAGCCTTCATACAAGTCCCAAGTAGAACCGGTGCCGAGTCCGTAGGCAGCCTTGAAAGAACAGTGTCAAGACGCGTGCATTGGGCCACACCAGGGACAGTATGTTGTTAACCCTGAACCCTACAGACAACATGCTGGATTTACCTCTTAGCTATTTCAATGGTTGAGTCTATTAGAAGCAACATCCAGCTAATAGACTTCTCCCACAAACTTAAACTGCTCCTGGGAGGACGAAAACCCCAAACAACAGCAACCCAAGAGCTCTGGTCTCCCCAGTGCAGGACGCTAGAATGCGCTGGAAGAGCACAGCAGCAGAGAACCCCTTTCATTCGCCGTAAGCAGCAGGGGCCCACAACAGTCTCTGGGGAACCAACTAACCCTCTGTGCTGCTGCTACAGACCACGGGCACTCGGTTGCACTGAGCCTTGCTGGGACACTGGGCCAATGGCTGAGTGATCCCTTCTGGAAGGGGAGGAGATGTCAGGATTGCCTGGCTGTGGGGTTCTGGGAGCTCAAGGGAGGGAGGGGAAGAGAAGACCACAAACTCCACAGTGGCTGGGAGTACCCCATTAGTGGGGCTAGGACAATTGGGGACCACAGCAGGGAAAGGCTCTCTGTGACATGGGAAGCGGGGCAGAGTTTCTTGCCAGCTCACACAGCTCTGGCCCCCCGACGACACCCCGCTTTTAGTGTGCAGAAGCGTTCCGAGGGGGCCAGCGCTGGTCCGCAGGGGTGAGGAGCAGGAACAGCCGGGCTGCTGACCCAGAAGACGCCGCAGAGAAGCAAGTTCTAATGACTCGACCCCGCTTCGTAAGAGCTGCCCCCGGTCCCTGGCTCCTGCTCCCGCAGCAGGGAGAAGAATGGCCAGTGCAGGGCCGCACAGCAGCACCCGAGGACAGGGGAGCTGATGCCCCAGGCAGCAGGGAGAGGAATGGCCAGTGCAGGGCCGCACAGCAGCACCCGGGGACAGGGGAGCTGATGCCCCAGGCAGCAGGGAGAGGAATGGCCAGTGCAGGGCTGCACAGCAGCACCCAGGGACAGGGGAGCTGATGCCCCAGGCAGCAGGGAGAGGAATGGCCAGTGCAGGGCCGCACAGCAGCACCTGGGGACAGGGGAGCTGATGCCCCAGGCAGCAGGGAGAGGAATGGCCAGTGCAGAGCTGCACAGCAGCACCCGAGGACAGGGGAGCTGATGCCCCAGACAGCAGCAGGGAAAGAGCCCGGTTGAGCTTTCCAGAACAAGGCCAGAGCTAAGAAGAGCCAAAGCGAAGTCAGCTGAAGGAGAACAGATGCCGTACTGAGAGCGCACTCTCGCTCCGTGGCCTTCATCACAAGCCTCCCCTCCACCTCGCCTGCCCCCCATGCACCCACTCCCCTGGAAGACGGAGCCCCACGCGGTCACTCTCGGCTGGGCTGACCCATGTGGTTCAGGCCTCTACACACTCCGCGATTGCTGGCGACAGAGGACACCTGGGCCAGCTGGGGGCTGCCAGAGCAAATGGATGCACTGCCTGGGGCGAGGCCCTAACAGACAGCCACACAGTGCCCTGCGTGCTGGCGTGGAGCTGCCAATTACTTGGTTGCGGGAGGGAACCCAAAGCCTGGACCAATGTGCCTGAATGAGGTGTGGAGTTTCGACCCCTACTAACCTCCAGCCCCTGGCAGCTTCCCCCCAGCGCAGCAAGCCATTCTCCCTGACCTCCTGCAGCACGCCTGCTCCCAGGCCTCCTCCCCCCCTAGAGCTGCATCAGAAATCCCTTAACCCCATGGCCCGAACAGCCCCATACACCATCCAGTCACCTGCCAAGGGAGGGGCTCAGGTCAGTCCTCCCCCAAAGAAAAGCAGGTTCCTACTGCCAGAGTCAACGCAGAACAGCTCCACTGTGTCCCCTCTGCCCACCCCAGGCTGTCCTCTCTTGTCCAGCTCAGCTCAGCAGAGCACAAGCCCCACTGCTCAGCCCTGATTTCCTTTTCCTCCTAATTAGATATTTAAAGCCACACAGGACCTCCCACCCCCCTGATGCCTCTTGGCCCCCAGCGCAACTGCCAACAAAACCATGGGACTGCGGCACCCCCCTATGGTGTTCACAGCCACCATGGGCCTCTGGCAGACCTCTACCAGCCACTAACCCCAGCGCTTAGCTCAACTGCGTGGGCTCAGCTCGGACACCTTGAGAGAGCGAGTCACGCCTCTGGGCTCCCCTCGGGGCGCTACCCTTTCAATGGGGCAAGGGGCCCCACGCCACAGCTGCTGACCCAGGAATTCGCTCTTTGCCAAAGCAGGCCGCCTGGGGAAGGTCACACACCATGCGTGCAGGGAGGCAGAAGTGCAGCCTCAGCAGAATCGCTCCATTCCCGAGGGGCCCTGAAGAACAAGAGGACCCTAGTGACAGAGCCCAGGCAAAGGTGCAGCTTGCCCCAAGGCCCTGACACAGCCTGCTCCAAAGCAGCACAGCAGCTAGCCCGTGATGTCCTGGGAGCCACCGGGCATTAGAGACAGACACAGGCAGCAGAGAACTCGGAGGGGTGCTGGGCTCCTCCACTGGAGTGGTAGCCAGGAGCCACGCACCATGCTGAGTGGCTGGGCAAGCTCTGAGCTGTGAGTAGTCCCTGCTCATGCTCTGACCAAGCAAAACCCAGTCACCAGCCACAAGAAAATCTGACAGCTACTCTCAGAGCCCCCCTTGCTTGGCGCTCTTCAGCTGCACAGGCTAGGCGGCTCTGTGACGCCTGCACTGAGGGGCGTTTAGAGCATAGTTTCTCAGCCTGTGATAGGCACACCCCGGAGCTAGGCCAGACAAAGGTACTAGCTTTCCCCGGTGCTGGGAGGCGGCTGAGTGTTGGGGCACTGTTCAGAAGCTGGGGGTACTTGCTACTTAAAAAGCTGAGAAACACTGCACTAGAAAGAAAGAAATGCCCTAAGTGATGCAAGTGCTTGAGAAAAGAAGGTGAACTATAAACACTCTGGGATCAAATCATTCATCACCACCAAAATACAGACACTTCTGGGGTGCAACAGCAGCTCCCTACTACATGGCAAAATGATTTCAAACAGGAAGAGCAACCCCAGACTGGACTGGAACTGCAGGGAAGTCAGAAGTTAATTAGCCCACAGGAGTGAGGCCCCCACACTGTGGCAGACAGCCCTGATTCTCAGGAAAAATGGATTCCTACAGAGCCCAGGACTGTGGTCTATCAATCTGAGAGCACTCGGCCTGGTAAAACAGCTCTTAACGTGCGGCCCTCAGCCTGGCTTGATTTTTACATGGGTTTTTGGCTGAGTCTGTGACTCTGGTCACCCCTCACTGAACATCAGGCCCTGCAAGGCTCAGAGACAGGATCTCAGTTTCACCTCTGAAAAGACCCAGCCCTTCGAGCAGCACAGCACCCTAGCCCCACAGGCTGAGTGAGTGCTTATGCCTAAGGTGAGTCACTGGCTGGTGATCTTCCAGCACCATTTCCCTCAACAGCAAGGTGCACCTCAGAGACGTCCCTGGACCAAGCCTGCCCAGAGACATTAAAGCACCAGGTGTTCCTGCTGCAGGGGCTGAGGAAACTGCCTGAGCTGGGAATTTAAATGTGAAGTGCTCTGTGTATGTCTGTGACAAGTTCCAGGGGTAATCTAGTTAATCTAGGAATTTGACTAGTTAATCTAGTTCAGCAAAAACAAACAAGGAGTTGGTGGCACTTTTAAAAACTTTTAAAGACTACCAACTACCAGAGAAGCTACTCAGCAGTCTCAGGGCCACTGAGCCATCCCCCCAGTGCTCCAGTAAATCTGCATGATATGGCCCAGGCCTCAATTTGCCTAGAGCCCAATCATGTCATGCAGGGCACTGATCGGCCGCAAGCGTGTGCTCCGCTCTCTGGCAGCTGCTATTTGCAAGAAGTTGGGCTCCACAGCCACCGTGAAATTGGAGTCCAGGCGGTGTCCTGGAAGGGTCTGCGGAGCACGGGCTGAGTTTAAATTCAGCCTGCATTCAGAAGCATCTGCTGAATGCAGAGCACGTGGAGCAGCAGGGGAGATGCGGCAAGGCAATCTGAAACTTCCTGTTTTGCTGTGTCAGACCAGCCAGGCTCAGACCTCACTTCACGCAAGGAGTGCATTGGGACAGAGGGCACAGTCCCATGGGAGCTCCTAGAGGAGAGGGAGGGAGGTCTGCTTACAATCTTCAAGCCTGATGTTCCATCTCCCCAGTGGCCAGGGTCAAACCAGAACTTTTGGCTGATTTCTTGCTTTATTTTGAGAGCTGTTCAGAAGGGGAAACCCAGGGAGCCAGGCAGTTTCAGTAACCCTGAGAGCTCGTGACAGTCACCCCATCATGAGGCCTCAGACCCAGCCAGAGCTACAGGGCAGAGGAGAGAGTCAGTGTCGCAATGCTGACATGAAGGAAAAAGAACCGAGAGAGGCACGCAAGCCTGCCGGGCCCACATGTGGGGTAACAGACCAAAGGTGTGCGAGCAGCAGCTGCACAGGATGTGGGATTGATTTCGTGAACACAAACAGCAGTTTCTCTCTCTCAGAGCATGAAGGAGACAAACATGGCAGGAGGGCAGGTGCCTTCGAGACTGCTCCCTGGAGGATGCCGTCGGAAGCAACAGCAAAAAAAAAAAAAAAAAAAAGTAGTCAGTTTTAGCCCCATCTCCCTGGTCCCAGCAGGGTCTCCCCATCCTTCTTGCCCCATGAGGCTCCTGCAAGAGCCCAGGACAAGACGTTCCCTGTGGGAATACCAGGAAGGAACCAAACCTGCCAAGATGCACACTCCAAAGCCTCCCGGATAATTGCTTCCACTGCAGACCAGAGGGTGCATGTGATTTGGAAGTTATTACCCTGGGCACAGGCCTTGGCTCACCCCCAGCTTGGACTAGCAAATGAGCACACCTGGCACCTCACATGCAACACCTGGTACAGTCAGTTTACCTGTAAGCAAATAAAGCAATAAATAAAGATTGCTTATGCAGTGACAGCATCCAGCACCGAACAGCACCCAGCACACCCACAAGGGCACCTGTCTGTCGGCAGCCGCTCACTTCGAACCCGCTGGCTGAACAAACGTATCAAGCCTCATCCATCATCCTGGAGAGAAAACCCAAGAACCCCCTTTCCCCTCTGCACCATGCCAACAGCAGCAGAACCTGGGGTACCAGCTTGTTGGGGACACCTCACCGGCCACCCGTCACATCCAAGGGCAAGAATGCACTATGCATGCCCTGGCCTTGAGAACAGGACTCCCTGCCGCTAGCTGCTATAAGATCACCCAGCCCGGCTGGCTGAGCAAACTCCTGAGAGCTACAGGGATGGGGAGGAGGCTTCGTGGGGCAGACAGTTTCTGTCCAGACCCCTGGATAGAAAGGAAAGCCACAGAGCACCACTAATGTGACCTGGCCCAAGCTGGAGCCTGGCCCGCTACTAGCCCACAGAGGAGAGCCCGAGCATGCTCAGACCTGCCCCTCACCCCAGCCCATGCTCAGAAAGTCAGAATGTGCCACTGGGGATGGTGCATCGAGGTAAAATTCCTAAGCCTCTAAGCCAGGGCTTCTCAAATGGCTTTTGCTGAGACCCCCTTTGAAAATATTGCAGGCTGTGACGACCCCCTCTGTAATGGGGGGCCCAGAACGAATGGGACTGACAGCTCTCAGCCCTCACTTTGAGAGCCCCTGACTGAAGCCAGCTCTCAGCAGAGACCAGGATGCAGGTCAGCCTCGTAGAGACAATCCAAAGTCTCTGAATACAGAGCGGGCCTGTAGGGCCATCTCCACAGCCCAGTGGGTCATTTGGAATGGCTGAATCTTCGGGGTCTGCAGCAGAACCTGGACAGTCTTGGGGTTTGTGGGTGGCCATCCAATGGGCTCTGCCATCAGCTGCCTCCTCAAAGCCACGGGCAGCCAAGGGAAGTGATCCTGCACGGGGCTTAGCCAGCATCATTTTGCTCTCTCCAGACAAGGTGCTCAGGGCAACAACAGAAGTCACATGAGACTCCAAGCACAGCAGCCCTGTCCCTGAATATCTAGCCATTCCCACGAGAACAGCTACCACACCAGCAAACCCAGGCTAGGCCTGGGACATCCGCACCAGCCCCTAAAGCTGAGCAGGGAAGTCCAGGCACTTGAGGTACAAACACCACAACAGAGGAGTCGATCCAGCATCCTCCTAGATGCTAAGTGCAGTGGCCTCCAAGGGGTTAAGAAATCCCTGCTGCAGCTTGGAGGATAAGAGATGTTGCAGCAAAGTAAGAGGATAATCTAAGCAGGTCTGTGTTCAAGCTGCGAGAGGGAAGGCTGGGTTGACGCTCATAACTGGGTCATACATATTAATTCACTGACTTGCTGTGAGGATGGCGCAGAGAAATTCTAGACAACAGGGAATTTGGATTTAAAACACAACAAGTTGCTCTTTAACTAGAAAAGAGCCAGCAGGGCGTTAGAGAGAGAATTCCCCACCCTCACCGCACTCCAGGAAAACTTTCCAGCTCACAACAGAGCCTGTAAGGCCAGAAGCGGCCACGGTGATGATCTAGTCTGACCTCCCTACACTGCAGGCCACAGAACCTCCCACGCTCATGTCATAACCCTCTGACCTAGGCCGAGGATCGCGACTGAAAGACTTCGGGGTCAGGAAGTGAAGTGAGCAGCCAAGCGAAGCAGAGACAAGCTGCTCAGAGTGAGTTGAGGGGAGGACAGAGGGCTAAGAGCCTAGGCACAGCCGCCCATACAGCCGGTAACTGCCCGCTGAGCAGCCCCACGACAGGGCACATCCCACACCTCACAGCTCTGGGGAGCTCAGCACCAGACTCGCCTGTGCAGTTCAGAGACTAGGAACGATCCCCACCCCACAGCTCAGATTAGCGCAGCCTCCGCCCCTCAGCCTTGCCAGGTCTTTCCATCCGCCACCCCCACCTCAAAATGCTCTTTGGGTGTGTGCTCCCTCTGCCCGCAGCTCCCTGCCAGCTCCACCCTGCTCACTACTGACCCCCTGCCCCACCACTGGTCCTGCCGCTCCCTGTCCGCTCAACCAGGATCTGCTCCAACCTGACCCCCTGCCCCACCACTGGTCCTGCCGCTCCCTGTCCGCTCAGCCAGGATCTGCTCCAACCTGACCCCCCTCTCCCCTGCCTGGCCCGTGCCGGACCCACCTCCGCCTGGCCGGGCACGGTCTGCTCAGCCAGGATCTGCTCCAACCTGACCCCCCTCTCCTCTGCCTGGCCCGTGCCGGACCCACCCTCCGCCTGGCCCGTGCCGGACCCACCGCCATCCCCCTCCGCCTGGCCCGTGCCGGACCCACCCTCCGCCTGGCCCGTGCCGGACCCACCCTCCGCCTGGCCCGTGCCGGACCCACCCCACCCAGCCGGGCACGGTCCGCTCAGCCAGGATCTGCTCCAGCCTGACCCCCCCGTCCCCTTTACGTGAGCGGGTCGCACAGCCGCAGCTCCGGGCCCCGCTCCCCGCGCCGCAGTCGGGGCTCTGGGCCGGGGCGGGACCCGCGGAACCACTCGCGACAAGAAACCGCGGGCGGGGGCCAGGCTCGGCCACGGGGCAGCCCCAGAGCCAGCGCGGTGAGCAGCGAGGACAGCCCGCCCCGCCCCGCCCCGCCCCGCCCCTGCCGCCCGCCCGGTCCCCGCCCCGCGCTGACCGTAGTCGCTCTCCTCCTCCATGCTGCACCGCCGCTGCCGCCCTGCTCCGGCCGGCGGGCCCCCGCCTCGCTCCTTCCTCCCCCACCCGCCGGGGGGCGGGACCAGAGGGCGGGGCTTCCGAAGCCGTCGGGCCACGTGATGCTGTCATGGGCGGGGCGAAGTAGAGCGAGGGGCGCGTGCGCGGACTGCGGGTCCAAGTCAATCAAGTCTCCGGCTCTGAGGGGAGGGGCCGGACGCCCGGGTTCGCTCCCCAGCTATGGGGGCGGGTCTCGGCGTAGGAGTGGGGGGGGCCTGAGAGCCAGGACTCCTGGGTTCTCTCCCCAGCTATTGGGGGGGCT
>ML685805.1:10891796-10919433 GCA_007922175.1 Pelusios castaneus | reverse complement strand
GGCTGAGAGCCAGGACTCCTGGGTTCTCTCTCCAGCTATTGGGGGGGTTAGGGCTGAGAGCCAGGACTCCTGGGTTCTCTCCCCAGCTATTGAGGGGGCTAGGGGTAGGGGGGGCTGAGAGCCAGACTCCTGGGGTCTCTCCCCAGCTATTGGGGGGGCTAGGGGTAGGAGTGGGGGGGGCTGAGAGCCAGACTCCTGGGGTCTCTCCCCAGCTATTGGAGTGGGGGTTCCTAGGGGCTGGGTGCCAGGACACGATTTTCTTTCACGCTCTGGGGGGTGGGAGCCAGGACTCCTGGGTTCCATTCTGTACTCTGCCTGACTCATTGGCTGACCTCAGACAAGTCACTTCATCTCTGCCTCTTCAGCAGGAGCGAGAAAGATGCACTGGAGCGACAGTCTGTCCTAGGGACACCCCTGCGGATTGCTGGGGCACTTTCAAAGACTAACAAGTTTATTTCTCACATGAGCATTCATGGGCACAATCCCCCTTCGTCAGATGCATGACATGAAGTTGGATGGTGCCCACGAAAGCTCACGCCGTAACTAAATGTGTTGGTTTTTAGCAGTGCCCCAGCACTCCTTGTGTCTTGCTGATCTCGACTGACAGAGCTCTCTCTCCCTGGACTTGTCACTTTCTGGTTTCCTAACCAAGGCTGACACAGCTCCCCCTGGAACCAGTTTGTCATAGATAGTCCTAGGTGGGCAAAGCAGTTACGGTCCAGATACTCTCCCCTGCCTTATTCAGCCCAAAACAGCAACTAAGTGCTTGCCCTACGGAAGGTGAAGAGCCATGGGAAGAAATAGCCACTGTTCAGCCAACCTGGAGCTGGCATCAGGTACAGCGGCAAAGGCTCATTTTGAGCTACAATGCAGCCCTGTGCTTGAATAATGAAGGACACTCGTGGATGATCTGGAGGAACAGCAGCCCTTTTTGAAAGAAGCAAGTGTGGTGGATGCAGCCTGGACTATTGTAGCAGCAAGAAGAGCTCAGCGAGAAGAAGAGATCCACCCAAATACATGAAGGCTTACTGAAGAAAGAAAAGAATTCAGCCAGAATGAGACTTCAGTAAGAGAGCTATTGTGCACCAGGAACGTGCAGATAAGACTAGGAAGTTAAAAGATCAGCCGGAAGAAAGATGGGAGTCTGGATGAGAAATACAGCAAGAGAAGTGGAGGAAAGGCTAAGAGGGGATTCTCCAAGTATCTGACGTCACCATTCTCAAATCATTGTGAAGGCCTGAGATGGTACAATATGAAGTACAAAGGAAAGACAGAAAGCCCCTAACATATTTGAGACTGTTACTGGGTTACCTCTCTATCATCTTTTCCTGGTTTGCTTATCAGGCTATCACAGGGGATGGTGTCAAAACCTTACTAAAATCAAGATACCAGGTCTACAGCTTCCTCTGTAGCCCCTAGGCCACTAAGCCTGCCGAAGGAGGAAATGAGGATGATCTGTCTTGACAAAGCCTCATTAGCTGTTAGAATGACCTAGAGGTGCTTTCAAGGTGATTGTTCAATAATTTGTTCCTGGATCTTTCCAAGTTCAGAGTTAGGCTGTCTGGGGACTCCTTTTAAAAGCTAGAGGCAAGATCTGTCTTTCTCTAACACCTCACCCATTCACCCTGAGTTCCAAGATTACTTCAGCTAGTTCTTTAAGTACTCTAGGACAAACGTGGTCTACCCCCACTGATTTGAATAAATCTAATATTCTTTAACATAATCTTCCTCTATTGTGATTTGTGTTCCTTGCCTTCCATTAATGTTAATTGCATTGAGTGACTGATCATAATTAACCTTTCTAGTGAGGATAATGCCTGTTTTGTTTCAGACATTTCAGCCTTCTTGAGGTCATCCATTATTAGCTCTCTCTCCCCAGTAGAGTCTACATATTCCTTCCTCTTCCTCCTAATGTATTTATAGAAGTTCTTCCTATTTCCTTCCAGATCTCATGCTAGGTGTAATTCATTTTGTGCCTTAGCCTCCGATTTTGTCCTTACGTGTGTTTGCTGGTTTCCTGTACCCCTCCTTAGCCATGTGTTCAGTGCCTTTATCAGGATTTTGAGACCTTCAGGTAATTAACGAGTTCCTGCTGGAGCCCTACTGGCATCTTATTAGTCTTCGTATCTTTCTTTGCCCAGTGATGGTTTGCTGTTGTGCCTTTAGTACTGTGTCTCAGACTGAAAGAGCACCTGCACTCTTTTCTTCTTTGGTTTTTTCCCCAGGGGACCTTACCTACCAGTTCCTAGAGCTTATTAAAAAACAAACAAAAAAGAAAGTCCACTTCTCATATTCTGCCACTCTATTTCCTTGAATGTTCATATTCACCCAAATTGCCTTCAACCTTCAGATTTGCTACCCATTCCTCCATTAGTCAGAACCAAGTCTAAAACAGCGGTCCATCTGGTTACTTCCTCCACTGTCTGAACCAAGTTCTCCCCCTATGTTCCAAGAACTTTTTGCCATTCTACTTTTCCAACAGGTGTGTGGCTAGTTAAAGTCCCTTATTACTGCCCAATCTTGTGTTTTGGGTATTTCCATTATTTGTTCTAGAAATGCCTCACACCTCCTCCTTCTCCTCCTGATTTGGTGGTATGAGGTAGACCTCTACCGTGACACCGCCTCTAAATATAGAAACACTACCTCGCCTTTTCCTTACCTGTCCTTCCTGAACAACATTCCAATCATGAGTGCTAGCTAAGTCAATGTAGCTTATGGACCAAGGCTTCCCATGCTTTGTCTGTTCCCTGCTGTTCAGCAGCAGGGGAGTCCGGTACCATTTGCACACGGTCTAGCGTAACAGACTCCATTCTGGGTTGGTTTCTAAGCTCCACCACCACAAGGACGGACACTAATAAGGGTACCAAGAGCAGCCTAGCTGCCCTGCAAGACAAGAAAGGAGTGCTCTGCACGCCAAGCAGGGCAGTTTATGCATTGCTCCAGAGAGAAATGTGCAGAGGAAAACAGAGTAGAGGAAGGGGATGGGGGATGATCAGGCCAGAAGCAGGTTCCAAGGGACATGAAGATGGCAAATGCACACCTGACAATTCCTCCCACGAGAGCCACTTGGAGACCTTTCGCTAAAGCTGTGTTTTGTGAAGCTAAGGGTTTTTCCCCCATCTCTGAAAAGAAAGGGCCATGGGCTGTTCCATGGCAAGTACCTGTGTGAGACGAACTGGGGGGGTGGAGGAGGGAAAGAGGTCACTGACTGGCTGAGAGGGCCAATTTAGACACAGAGGTCAAAGGTGACCAGCTAAACCTTTAAAAAATGGGGCCGGTGCCTCTTTGTACTGCTTTATACAGCGTAAAACCAACCTTTCAAAAGCAGCTGCTTTTCCCTTTCGTACCTGCTCCCGGGACCCACCACAACAGGAAGCTATTTCCCTGTTGGCAGCTGTTCTGGGATCTTTGGCACAGCCTCTTTAGCAGAGCATTCACCTCCAGATAGATGCACACGTCTGCTATTTCCTAGTCTCTTCTCCCTCCACACCCCACCCCTCTGGCTGTCCTTAGCCTCACTGCCTCCTTAAGGACAGCCCACAGTCAAGCCTCTACATCACCTGGAACAGGCAAGGTTGGGGACGGCTCCGCAACGACGAACACAGGACACAGGCAGAGCTCTCAAAACTGGCTACTTTATTGCACCAGGACCTTGGCAATATCTGAGGCTCCAGCATTGTCCCCAGCAGGAGGTGCAAAATACAACCATGTACAGACCAGCTCTGGTATCTACACTCACCTACACAGAGATTCGAGCTGTTCATCAGCAAACTGTACATGACATCAGAACAAACCCTGCTGGGAGAGGAGACAGTCTCACACTGGCATCTCTCCCCTCCCCCAGCTTGAAAATTTAAATAAATGCAAACCCTAGCTCTAAGTGCCAGGAAACAGGCTTTGATACATGTACATAGCTGAGATAATGAAGTGATTCCCAGCCATTAACCCTTTCACCCACACCTGTCCGGCTGACACACACAAAGGATTAGCGTGTACTGGGCAAGATAAATGCCTGTCGGCTCTCAGGGTCCCAGCAGATGTCGGAGAGGGGACAAGCAGGGCCCTGCCAGGGGAAGGCTTGAAGAACATTCTCTTCCTGGGAATTGAACAGGAGAGGGGCAGCAGTGTGGGGACGCAGCGATGGAGGGACCAGGCAGCCAGGAATGCGCAGCAGCAGATGGTAGGAGCCAGCCTCCACGGGAACAGCAGTGCCCCAGGAGATCTTCCTGCTCAACTGGAAAGCATGGTCCCCATAACAGCTATTAGCCCAGCAGAGACACCCCCCCCCCCCACCTGCTCCTGCCACAGCAGCCTCCCCTCCTTTGTGGCCAGGGAGCACTCCACCTGCCAGCACATGGGAAGCCAGCCCTCCCTTGCTGCTGAGTGGCCAGGAAGTCAGGGCCGTGTGCTGGGCCCAGAAGCTAAAGCCAACAGCTCCTCTCTGGGCAGGAATGCACAGAGCTGGCCCTAGCTGTGCAGGGGATGGCCCCCTTCTCCCTCTCTTGCACCAGCACATCCCCAGCTAGACAGGTCAGAAGCAAATGGGATGCTCTGCATGGCCCAGGACAGGAGGCCAAGTTGGACGGGGGTGATGCTCCCCAACACAAGCAGGATGGAAGTGGGCTGTTTGAGCCCATCACACTCTGCCAGGCGGCAAGCATCCTGCAGGGAGTCAGGCAGAGGCAGCTCCTGGGGCTGGAGAGCTGGGTGGGGAAAGGCACTAACAGAAAAGCAGCAGTCTCAGAGCCGAGTTAGCAGGGCTCACGTCTGCCAGGCGTGTTCCTAGCTGTGCAGATCCTGCTCCGAGCAGGGACAAAAGGCCACCTACGAGCACTTTCCTGCTCAGAAGAGGGCTTGATGCAGTCCCAGCCCCTTGGCCTGGGCCTGAGGCGAGTGCTGTGGGGAAGGGTGGCCCTGCCAGACAGCAGGGGCACAGGTGCTCCACGGCAAGGGAGGCTCTGGCCGCCTGAATCCCCAGAGGTACGGAGGAGCGTGCAGCAAGCTGAAGACGGCTGGGCACAGGGAGGCTGCTGGAAGGCCCAGCAGGAGGAGCGGAGGAGTCCCCTGGGCTGTGGTGACCAGGAGCAGAGTACACTCTGCCCGGTGACATTCGGGCCCACGTGATGCTCCGCGGCACTGTGTGGAGAAGCAGCGCCATGGCCCAGGGAAGGGAGAGATGAGGAAGCCTTAAAGCACTTGTACCAGGCATGCTGGCTACACTCCCACGGCATTCTGGGGCAGCCAGCCCCGCCCCACCTCTACTGCCCCCGTCCAGGTACCAGCCCCCTGGGGGTGGAGCCACTTGTCTCACGCCAGGCTGGGGAGAGCCCCACTCCTCCGGCTCCTGGGGCTGGTGCCTCTGCTCCCATCCTGCACGGGGTGCTGAACACCAGCGGTGCAGAGAACAGCCAGCCATGGCCCGTCACACACTGCTGCCTTCAACCTGGGGCTGCTGCCCCTGGCCGTGGAGATGCTGCAGCCCTGCATGTCAGCAGCAGGGAAGAGCTGTCGTCAGCACCCCAGGGTTCAGCCGCTCTGCCCCCTTGTCACGCGCTCCGCCGGGCCTGTGTGTCTCAGAGCCGGTAGCTCAGGCTGGCCACCTTTGCTGGATGAGTCACAGACCAGAAGTTACGCCGGCTCTGCAGTTTCTGGAAGGCATTGAAGTGTCTCCTCCGCTCCCGCTTGAGCTTTTTACTCTTCTTTACCTGAATGGGAGCAGAGTCCATGTCAGAGGCAGGGAAGGGCCCTGAGGGTCACTGCTGGCAGCACAGTTCTCCCCACCCGGGCACACCAGAGCCGACTCCCAGGGAAAGGTGCCTGAGACCAAGGCCACATGCAGGCTCAGGTCCTCAGCAATAAGCCATTATGCTCCGCTAGCACCAGAGCCCAACTCCTCACCTTCCCACTGTCGAACGCCTCGTCCCAGTCGTCGGTGACTCTCTCGTTCTGGGCCCACGTGGCATCCCGAATGGCATCCTGGCTAATGGCCGAGATCTCACCCTCCCACGTCAACACTGCAAAGCAGAGACGCCAATGAGCGACTGTGCACAGCACCAACCCACAGGGCCTGGCTGGGACCCTGGAAAGGGAGCTGCGCACTTCGCAGCCCTCGGTGGAACGCCAAGCAGGAGGCTCAGGGCTGTGGCACGGTGGGGACGTGCCTTTACATTGCGGCTCAGCGTGGCACACGCTGGCACCGTGAGATCAGAGCAGCCACGAGCTCTGCTGCAGGAATGAGCAGCCATGCACAGGCCGGGGAGGCAGCCTGAGCCTGGGGACGTTACCTGGCTTCCCATATGCTTTATCCAAGGAATTCCTGAGCAGCTCCTGGACCACGCTGGTCTGCTTCTGGCGCTCCCACACTGTGACAGTGTCCCTGCCTGTCTCGGGGCCAGAGGCAGGCCAGCTGCGTTTGTAGCCGTCTCGGATCTGGCTGTCCCAGCTGCACATGGCCACTGTGGAGAGCAGGGAGATGCAGTGACAGACTTGGCTCCAGAGCTACGTTTGGGGGCCTGAATCCAGAGTCACGTCTGGATCTAAGGGGATGTGCATGGCCGGAGCCCTGAGGCAGGCCCAGACAGCAAGGGCTCCTCGGGACAAGGGTGGCAGGGCCAGGCCCCCACCCCATGGAGACAAGTTCCAGATCAGCTGGGCACAGGAGCCTTCCCATCCCCGAAGGGACAGCCATGATGGCCCGGGAGGGCGGTGCCCTCACTCCCCCAGCGACGGGCACAGGACACAGCCAATAAGAGCCCTAGCAGATTCCTGACAGAGCATGATCAATCCTGGATGTGAGCAGCGGCTTCGGCTGGGTACCTGGAGTGTGGTCTCTGGGCGGGAGGCCATTCACCGCTGCCTGCTCGGGGCTGGGCGTGGAGGCTCTGCCGGAGGGGCTCTCCTGCATGCACTCGCCCTCCTGCTGCTGGTGCTCCCCGGTGCTGGGTGCCACGGCTGCCGCCTCACCCTTCGCGGAGCAGCTGCTGTCAATTCAGAGGTGGTCAGATGGGCAGAAGTTGTTCAGCCCTCACCCGAGAGCCAGCCCAGCGCTGTGGTCCAGCGGCTGCCACGCAGGGACCTCCCTGCCATGCAGCTCCGTGAGCTCTTGGGGCAGGGACAAGGGCTCAGGGCCAGGCCTTGCCACTCGCACAGCACGGCCAGCATAGGGCCCTTACTCCCCATGGGGCTGAGCTGCGTGGCCAGGGCCTCCCCACGCCTCCTCACCTGCCAAAGGGAGAGGTGCCAGGCCTGCGATCTTCCTCCAGCTGCCGCATTTTCTTCTTCCTCCTCTTCTGGGGGGCAACGGTTCCAGGGGGGCACTGCCAGCCCAGGTCCTGATCGCCCAGTCGCTCTCTCTTTCCACTGCTGGACTTCCCGACCGCAGTCTCCTCCCTCACACCCTCCTCCCGGCGTTGCCTCTTCCTGGGGGGGCTGGAGAGCCCAGCCCCCTCGCCGCCAGCACCTGCTGGGCCTGGGCCACGTGGGGAGTCCTCCACGTCAAGATGCTGTTTTCGCCGTCTCTTTTTGGAGATGCTGGGCAGGGCCTGGCGGGCCCCCGTCTCCCTGCCTCGGGGTGAAGGGCCGGGGGGCTGGCTGCTAGCCTGGGGAAGGTGGAGCTGCAAGTCTGGGCTGGGGGTGGAGCTGCAGGCAGGCTTCTGAGGAACTGGTGATTTGGGAGCAGATGAGAGCACCCTGGGGGAGGAGGGGAGGGAAGGAGACAGAGACACTGATGTGGTCCAGGGGACAGCCCGTCCGCCCAACCCGGGATGGTCTCAACCTTCAGAGCGATGCCTGACTGGGCAGGGCCAGCAGCTGGGCATGCAGATAGGAGAGGAGCTGGTACTAGACAGCACAGCTGGGGACCCCAGCAGGAGGGAAGAGGCCACTCGTGGCAGACCCAAAGCACATGAACGTGGGCACACGGGGCACAGGCACCCTTTGCTGAGGGAGGCTTAGAGCGGTGGGGCGGGATCCAGTGCTGACTCTCAGGACGGCACTGCTGCTGTCACCAAAAGAGTGGCAGGCATCGCTCAAAGATGGCATTGGTGGGTCCCGGGCATAAATGATTTTTTCAACTGGGTCCCGAGGGAGAGTTTGAAAACCCCTGCTTTAGAGGATGCCATGGCGGTTGGCTGAGCACACGGTGAACACGTCACAGGGCCCGGCGCACTCGCGAGGCAGCAGGACATACACCTCCAGGGACGGTGCAACAGCTGCCACACTGCCCAGCATGCACGAGACCCTCTGCCAGGGGCACAGGTCCAGCTACTCGGGGTGTCTGTGGCCACCACCTCGCACAGGCTCCTAGACAAGGGCAAGCCCTGCAGACAGCTCTCCCCAATGCAGCCCAGGCCCGCAGCTGGCGGGGAGGCAATTGAGAGGTGCCATGCTGCCTTTGGGGGACTCGTTCCCTTGGCAGACAGACAGGTGGTGCAGCCGGAAGGAGGCACTCCAGCGGGCTGGCTCCAGAGATGCTGCAGAAGAGCCCCACCGACTGAGAGTGGGTGGGGGGGCTGTGTGGCTTACCTGCACCTGCTGAGAGAACAGGGAGAGGTGGAGACAAGGTGAGTGGTACTCGTGGGAGAGGCGTGGTTGGTGAATGCTGGGCGGGGTGGCGCGTGGCGGTCACTTCCGCTCGCCCTCCATGGCGTGCTGCCCTGCAGTTATCGACATAAATAAAAACTTGGTGGTCTAAAGAGAGGTTTCCATGAGCCAAGAGGGGAAAACAAAAAGGGGAGCCCAGAGAAGGGGAGGGGGACGGACGGACAGACAGGGAGGAGTGGGGGTGGGAGAAGAAGAATCAGAAGTGTTCTCAGTTAGAAACACAAAGGAAGAGAGGAAGGAAGGACATTTAAACAGAAACCCGAACTCGAGGCTATGGGTGCAGGCTCCGGGGCAGGTAGGTACTCCCATGAGCCACGAGCGGGAGGGCACTGCAGCGCACACCCCCAGATGCAGCACCCTTGCCTGGCTGCACCAGCTGGGACCAGCCCAGGAAGCAAGGAGGGCTGCAGGTTTGGTCTGTGTGGCTCCTGGGGAGGGCTGGCAGGCCCCACCGCAAGATGTCACGGCAAGTCACTCGGGATCAACATCGCACACACGAACATCTGTCTCCCTTCCAGCCCTCCCCAGCGTGAGACCCTCTCACATGCGGATCCCAGCAGCCCATGGGCAAGGGGCGGGAGTGACTCTGGGCAGCCAGGAGGGCACAATACAACAAGAATCCCAGAGGTGCTACCCCCCCCCCCCCAGCAGAAATTCGCCACATGGGCTTTCTGGCACTCTGGGCTCAGCGCACTGGGCCAGATCTCATCCCCACCAGGAGGGGGGAGGCCTAGCAGGCTCTCACAGGTACAACCCCAGACCCACCTTCTTAGCAGACAGAGCCAGCTTCTTGGCGGGTGGGGGCGACGTGGTGCTGGTCAGATCCAGGGCAGCACCGGCCATCAGCAGGGATTTTAATTTCACCGCCTGGGGATCCTTGGCGCCTGCTGGCGTGGCCCCCTGCTCGGCAGCTGCAGCTGGGCCAGGCTCCATTTCCTGAGAGGCGCAGAAGCCGCTGGATCCGCTCCTGGCCTGCAGGGATCCTTTGGCCGACTTGCCGCCCACACTGTGCGCAGGGCTGGTGGGGCTGTTGCCCGAGTCCTCCCTCCGTGGCTTGGCACTCCCCCCGCTGCCCTGGGGCTCGCAGCTGGGCGCAGCCGGCTCCCCCGGAAGCTTGGGTGAGGTAGGTGACAGCTGCCCGTTGCTCTCCTTGGCCCTGCTCACGACACTGGCGTCGCAGAAGCCCTGGCATGCAGCAAGTGGCTTCTTGGGCCTCCTGGCCAGCTCATCCGAGACCACTGCTGCCACGGGCACGGCTCTGGCTGCCAGTCTGGGAGAGGGGAACCCATTCTGCAGTTTGCGTCCTGCCCCAAATGTGCCCCGGGCCACGGGGAGCCCGGCCTCCTCTGCTCCCTGCAGCTTCTTTCCTGGCACCACATCTGGGCTCTAGGCAAAGCCAAGCAGAGAAGTCAAGTTGAGGGCCATTCAGGGAGCCATGAGCTAAGCTGTACTCAGGAGCCCGGCTGGCTGCAGCCCCACACCAGGCGAGGACATGCAGCCCCCCCCCCCCGGCCACCATGCGTCTCTAGCAGCCACAGGGAACCTGGGAGGAACATGTGTAGCTCAAGTAGTTTCACCCACGGACGTCCCACCCACGAGCCGTCCTCGCATAGCTGCATCGTCCCAGGCCGTAAGGCAGCAGCACCGTGCTCTGGGAACTCCTGGAACGGCAGGTGGCTGCTGGTCGGCAGACCTGCACTTACTTTGCCATTCTGCGGTGAGGAAAGTGGCCCATTGGCAACCGTTTTCTTGATCTGCTCAGAGACGATGCCAGTCCGGCCAGGCAGGGCAGAGGCGGTCTTGGCAACGGGCCCCTCAGGGCTCTTCCTGGGCTTCGGGATTCTAGCCAAGGACACAGAAACATGTCTCTGGAGGGACTTGAGGATGTGCTGAGCAAACTGGGGCCGGAGGGGGCCTGGTGCAGGGCACCCAGCCATGGGGAACCATCACAGAACCACAGCTGGAGCGCTCAACCCAGCCAAGGACAGAAGGAGCCCCCGGGCCAGCCCAGCTAGCACCCTACTGACCCAGCCTGCACCCCACAAGGCACGCCATGAACCCTCCCAGGGATGCAGTCACTGAGTGGGAGCCAGGGACCCCAGGTGAGAGGTGCACGAGCGACCATCTGTAACGTGACGGAAGCCAGTACTGCAAAATGCCAGCAAACCGTGCACATCTCTGGAGGGTCCGCTACAAACGTGTGGTATTTCTGTATCTGAAACGTGCTGTGCTACAGGGTGACACCCCCATGAGTTAGCCTCACCACTGCCCAGCCTGACAGAGGCCAATGAAGGGCCCCAGCAAGGCTGTGGGCCCTGGGTCTGGAAGAGAACCAGGGTGATGTGTAACGGCCCCCAGGACACGTGCAGAGCCGGAGCAGGGAACTCCAAGAGCGTCTCCACGCAGATGAGTCTGAGCTACGCGAGCCGCTCCCCTCCTGACCTCGCGTTTTCAGGTCGGCACGCAGGGCTGGCCTGCCACGGCGCTTACCGCAAATAGAACAGCACGTAGGCCTGCTGGTTGAGAACAACCTTGATGTTGCTGGAGTGGACCAGGGAGTCGTTCATCTGGTACCACTGCCCGTTACTGGCCTGCGGGTGGAGAAGGAGAGTCAGCTCAGAGCCAGGGAGGGTTGGTGTGCCAGAAATCTCTCGCTGAGCCTCTGCTACGCCAGGCTTGGGGCAGAAGCCTCTGGCCAGCACCAAGTCAGAGCAGGGCAGCGCAGGCTGCCCAAGGCAGGCCCCACCCAGGACCAC
The DNA here is from genome assembly GCA_007922175.1 of Pelusios castaneus. NCBI lineage: Eukaryota > Metazoa > Chordata > Testudines > Pelomedusidae > Pelusios > Pelusios castaneus. The sequence continues at coordinate 10,908,076 of ML685805.1, read as the reverse complement.
ATTCTGTTCAGCCATTCCTAGGCCCCCCCCAGGTGCTCCTTTGCCATGTGCACACTAAGGGCACCGCCCCACCGGAGCGAGCGCACCAATCCGGGTCCTCACCTTCACGTAGCAGTAGTAGTGCCCGGCATGGCAGCTGAACCCCGAGTGCACCAGCACCGCATACAAGCCATACGTGACTGGGCTGCCATTGCTCTGAGACATGTAGGGACGGACATTCAGGAACTCGGGGTACCCCACGTCCTGCAAGGAGACACCAGCATCACAGAACCTGCCCTCGCAGCTTCCCTGGCTCAAGAGGCTGATCTCTGGCCAAGGGGCCCTCACTGCCGCAGTATCCCCTGGCGGGAGGGGGTCAGCAGCAGCCAGGATAGCTGGGGGGGGGGGGTGCACACCCCTGCAAGGCAGGATTGAAGGGCAGGGGCAGAGTTCTGGCTGGGAGGCCTGGCGCTACACCGTTAGCCATGCTTCTTCCAAGCCCTGCTTTCCGGGAGCATGCCCCAGCTGGGCCCCCCACGCAGGCCCCCACCTTGGTGATTTTGCCGCCACTGAAGTTGGCGAAGCGTTTGAGGGAAAGCGTGAGGACGTTGGAGGCGCGGTGGATGGTGAAGCGCTTGGTGGCCGGCACCTTCCTCTTGCACCTGCAGAGAAAGGAGGGATGAGCACCATCGTCACGCTGCTCCTGACACCAGCCTCCGCTCACCCCAGCATGGCACAGCACGCGTCAGACACTGCCCAGGGCCAGGCACCCCTCTTCAGGGACTGGCCACACTCGGCACAGCACGCGTCACACTGCCCAGGGCCAGGCACCCCTCTCTTCAGGGGACTGGCCACACTCAGCTTAGCCCAGCTGCTGCATCTGGCTCTTCAGACCTGACCGGAGCTGGCGTTAGGGAGCAGGCAGAGTGGAGGAGCTGGAGAGGCTGCAGCCCCCAGAGCTGGTCCCCTGCAGTATTCGACTCACTTGGCACACATGTAGGCATTCTCCCCGCTCAGCACGTCTGCTCTCACAAACAGCTCCAGGGCTCGCACTATGTTGGCAGCTTGCTGCAATGACAGAGGGACATTAGAGTCCACGCTCCGGCCTGCCGGCACCACAGGACTCTAGCACGCGCCTGGCGAGCTCGTCACCCTGCACCCGCCCAGCACGAAGGGGACCGCGTGCCAACACTCCCTCCCCCACAAAAGGAGTGGGTGGGGTATCTGTGGGACTGTGCCCAGCCGATGGCCCACGACCCTAACTCAGCGTGACTGGCACTCCCTGTTCATGCCCAGGGCAGCAGGCAGCCATACGGCTGCAGGGAACAACGCCCCACATCATTCCTCAATCCTGGGCTGGCAGCGTCCCATGGGACAGCCTCGTGACCATGGCTCCAGCTCTCTGCAGGCCCAGAATCTCAGCCAGCCTTCCCATGCCGTCCCCACATGGGGCCAGTGGCGTGCCGTACCCTGATCTCCAGAGCTATGTCCAAGAAGGGGTCGTAGGTGTCTGAGACACTCCTGCACACCGAACACTTCACTGCAAGGGAAGAGAAGAACAATGATCCAACCGCACCGGAGGGCGGAACCCTGGCAGAGCTGGGACCGCGGCACCTCACTAGCACCAGAGGCGGCCATGGATTCTCCTCTCCCTGGATCTGGCCCCCAAGAGGCAGCACCGTGGCTCTCTGCTAACTTCCCTCAGGCCAACCAGAACTGGACTGTCAGGACCGTCTGTGCACATGCTGGATGCAGCGTGCTGGGAGCCGGGGGCCCTGACGCAGGCAGCACCGTGGTGTCAGGGGCCCTCAGAACCAGCCTGCCCAAGAGCTTTCTCGCTGCTGCAGGAGGCGGTTCAGGCCCCACACGCACAGGGACCAGCTGCTGGGGGAGGGGAAAATGAGGTGTACTATTTACACCACTGTAGTGCCCAAAGAGAATGGAATGGGTCCCTGAAAGGAAGCTGCCAGGGACACTTGGTCCATCTGGGCCCAAGGACAGGGCACCCCACATGCTGCACTCACCACGGGACCGCAGGTAACCGCCAAAGATCTGATGAACCAGAGTGGTGGCCTGAGAGTGACGGTCCAACCTAAGAAACAAGCAGCTGGTTTTGCACAGTCCCCTCCTCTTCCCAGCCCTTGCCTGAGCCAGGCACCCCAGCTGCAGCACCCAGAAGAATCCAGACTCCCCACAGGCCAGAGGCAGCCGGGACGGGCTCAGACCTCTCTGCCCTAGTGCAACGAGGCCTTGAGATGCAGGTGCTACGCCCAGTCCCCTCAGAACTGCACAGCACAGGCCCGTGCCACGGCACCAGTGACGCCAGCTGTGTGTGGCTGGAGACTTCCCCGGTCTCAGGAAGGGTCTGGAATGAATGGGGAAGAGGTCTGAAACACAGGGACTCGGACCATCGTAGCGGCAGTAGACATGGCTGCACTCAGGATCCACAACACGCACGCAGTGTTCCAGGCCAAGGGACACCCGCCGTGGCCAAGCCACTGGACAAGGAAGGAGGAGACAGTGGGAGACAGACACCCTCTGGCCTGGAGATCTGCGGGCTGTGCTGAGTGCCCAGATTGGATCCTGGCGCTCCAAGGCATGAGCCTCTACCCTAGAGGGACTCCAGGGCTGGCACGCCAGCATGCTTCTCCCCAAGGGCCAGGTGCAGCCACATGCTCTCAGAGAACAAGGATGGGGCTTTCACCCATCTCTGCAGGGCCTGGCCAAGAGGGCAGCGGGACAGGAGAAGAACTGGGGCTCCGCAGAGGCAGCACCCTACTTGGTGTAGCCATTCAGGCAGGCCTTCTGCATGGCATCAATGATGTAGCGCAGAAACTCATGCGCATCCTCCTGGCTCCCAAAGCGGAAGTGCCGAGCGATCTCTGCAAGGGGGGAGAGAAACAAGTCAGCCAACTCCCTGCCGCCTTGGCCTCTGCGCCCAGGACAAGAAGATCCTTTCCCTCAAATTGGAATGTGACCACTTGGAGCCAGACCAGCAGTCCAGGTGACCTAGGCACCTGCTCCTAGTATACCCAGGGCTCCAGAGCATGAGGCACCCAGGCTGGGCTAGCAACCCATGCGAGCAGTTCAGGGACCCGCTGCATAGTGAGTCCCCTGGAAGGAGACAGGGGGACAGCCCCCAGTGCACCTTTCCCAGTAGCAGCAGGGAGCAGAAGGGAGGGCTTGTGTCCTTACTTTTGAGGTCTCTGATGAAAGACACCGGCTTGATTGCATTTCCACTGTTGGCAAAAGCTTGGATCATGTGGTTCTGCATAATGCACATCGTGCAAAAGCCTCCTTGGTGACCTGCAACAGGGTGGGGAAGAGACAGGGGGGTTCGGCGGAGATCCGTGCAATCCACATGACCAAATGCAGAATGTGTCTGGCACCGACTCTTCAACAGGCAGAGCCTGGGCTCCAAGCCACAGCAGCAGGTCCCCAGCCTGCCCTGTCTCCATGTGCAGCTGGGCCTTCGCTGCAGTGATAACTCAGATGGCTGGCAGGTGTGCCCAAACCGCTGGGTTTCCTTCCTCTAGGCAAAGCCCCACTCGCCTTACGGGCGCTGCGTGCACCCATGTCAGGCCCCAGGGCTGTTGGCGGCCGAGCCTAGGGACTTTAGTGCTCCCCGGAGCTGAACTGCACAGAGTCTTTCCCAGTGACTCGTGGGAGAACCTGCCTAGCCTGCTGGGAGCCTGGGGAAGGACACTCAGCCTCTCACCAATGGCTCCCCGAGGCACCAGGTCAGACCTACAGCAGCAAGGCAGCCGTTGGGGTGTGTGTGGACAGACACCACCCTGCAGTAAGAAATACCCTGACAGCCATCAAGACCCCAATGGCCACATTACCAAGGGACCATCACTGAAGCATCTCTTCAGATGAGCTGCTTCCCACAGGGCAGACACTCATGGCAATGGCCACCTCCCCCAGGCAGCACGTGTCCTCCAAACCCAGCAAGACACAATGCGCACCACAAAGCTAACGGTACAGGGCACTCTGCTGCAGCCCTCTGGGAGCTATGCAAACCGGACCCCCATCCATCAGCAGCCCAGAGATGGGATCCGGATCACCGGTTCGGCTCTCAATGGTAAAAAGAAGACTGCGGGCTGGCAATGAGGAAGAATGTGCCAGTGTGAGGGGATCGTCCTGGAGAGGAGCAGGTGGCAGAACAGCACATGCAAGGCAAAAAGGGAACAGTGATGCAGGGGGAGATGTGAAATGAAAGCACTCAGATACCACGGCGAGGAGAACACAAGAACCTCAGTGGGTAAAGCAGAGACAGCTCAGGTCTACACCAGTCCTCCCTGCAAACCGCGACACCCAGGAAGAGAAGTTCAGTGACTGGCCTGGAGATAGGAAGGCTGAGGGAGGGGGTCTGGCCTCTGGCGCGCAGGTCCCTTCCGGCCTTGGGGAATTCACACCCGAGCCTTCCTCCCCAGCGAGCCCCTTCAGCAAGCAGCTGATGTCAGTGCCCCATCGCACTGCAAGGGAGAGAAGCTTCCATCATGGAGCTCTGAAGGAGCACCATAGGGCTCCTCAGCTCAGCGGTACAGCGAACACAAGCCAGCTGCCCTTCCCCACTCACAGCTGCGGCTGTGCTCCTTTGACAGCAGGTAGTTGGCCAGTGGTGGTGTGTAAGTCAGACACTGCACAGTGGAGTTCAAGAAGCAGGTGTTGCCCAGGTTGTGGAGTCCTGCTCCGACCCTATAAACCCGCTCCCATTTCATGGACAGGCGCTCCATTGGGAAGAGAACTTTCTGGGGCGCTGGGACACCATCGCCAGAGCCTCCCAAAGCACGGTCACTCCCTGCAACAGAGAGAGAGAGAGAGAGAGAGCACAATCACTGATAGAGGAGACAGACAGACCTGGCTACCGCACTTGGGTGTGTGAAAAACTTCTACCCCAAGTGCCAGAGTCAGGGCGATCTGATCCCATGAGCTAAGCCAACAGAGGAATTCTTCCATCAACCGAGCTACTGCCTTTCAGAAGGATGGATTAACTGCAGCCATTACAGGAAAACCTCTTCCATCGCCACAGGAAGCATCTACGCTATTGTGCTGCAGCAGCAGAACTGCTGTGCCACTGCGGCGTCCGTCTCGTAGACAAGCCCAGACATTACAGGGAAGAGATCTCAGCACATGGAGACACACGAAGACTGGAAAGAGGAGCAGTTTCCAACCCCAGAGTCCTCTACGCACCCTGTTTCCTGAGCTGGGCCTCTTCGGAGCTCTTCTGGTGACTGGCACACTCTGTCTTGGGGTTCAACAGAACGTACTTGCCCTTCAGGCTCTCCAGCTGGTAGGAGAAGCTCTTGCTAGCCGGCTCAAATTCTATCTTCTGCAGCAGGATCTTCTTGGCAGAAGAGGCCAGGAGCTTGCTCAGCTCACCATCGTCAGTGGAGTCCTTCCGGCCCGGCTTGAGAGCCTCCTTTAGCTTGTCCACTATCGGCATGGCGCATCCCTGGGGCAGCGGGCTCAGCTTACTAGCCGGGGCAGTGCCTCTCTGCAGAGGAGATGGACCGGAGGGTTAGCCAGTCAGGAACACAGCAATGACCAGGCACGGAGACATTTCCAGGCAGGCAGTTTTGACAGTGCTGTAACCCTGGCCTGGCCGCACCCGACGCAACTCAAGAGTGCTGGACACAGCAGCTGAAGCTAACCTGCAGGAGAAGAATTAACTTCACTCCCGTGGGCTGTAATCCAACAGCCCCTGCCCAAGCCCATCAGTTGTGCTGGCTCTGGAGAGGAGCGCCTCAGCCTGTCCCCAACACGGGTGCGTAACACACACACACTAGGACTGCAGGTCTAAAGAATCAGGAAGAGCAAGCAGATGTGTCACATGTCCCATGAGCACCAGGGCACACGTCACCCCCCAGGCCACGGGTGCACCAGGGTCCCCTTTCTTTGTGCCATGAAGATCACCAGCAGCCAGTACCATCCCTTCACTGAGCCAAGGGATGCAGGGTGCTTCTTCCTCTTCCTCACCCAGGGATAAGCACCCTTCTGGCACAAACTGAACAGAGGGGCTGAACTTGGGCTCCTGCATGGCGCTGCAAAGCCCTGACTGTAGAACCAGGGTCCCAATGCCCCACCCCCGAGCCATGGGGCCAAGACCCCACTGCCCCCCAACTTCTCTTCAACCAGGTGTTTGCTTTGAAAGCACTGGCTATTCTGGCCCTGGCTGGCATTGAACCATAATCGCTGTCACCCTGACCAGCTCCACGTTCACCCTCTTGCTGGCTGAGACACGCCTGTTAGGCGAACTCCTGGTCCATACAGCACGCTCCAAGGGGACTGGTGCAGAGCTGGCTCTCACACAGGACTCCACTGCCCTTACCTTGACAGTCTGGACTCAGCCAACCTTTGCGGAAACATCTGACCTGGCTGTCCAGCACTCAGGCTTGGAAGGAGAGGAAGTCAGGTGTTGTCCTCTGCCCTTGAATGCACAAGCCCTTCTTCACCTGTTAAGTCAGCAGATCAGTTGTGCTGGGTACAGAGAACAGGAGTTGTGATCAGTGCCCGTGGAAAGAAGGGCTGAAGCGAGTTCTGTGCCCCCACTTCCCCCCACCTTCCAGCAGCAACCCATGTGGAGCGCAGACGGCTGGGCCAATGTCCCCCAAATGCCAGAGGGAGGACAGGGATGAGCTGCTCTCGACATAACTCAGGCATGAGAAGAGGTGTGGCAGGCACAATCTCAGCGCCCCCAGATCCAGCTTCCCCAGCCCAGCCAGGCCTGACAGAGAGAGACACGTTTTTCCCCCTCTCCACCTAGTCCTTGGCCTCTGCTCAAGGTGTGGGGTGACTGACCGGCCTGAAGCCAGGCTGAGCGCAAGGAGTCGGGCCACACCAGCCCCTCTGCGGCCTGCACCCCTCCCACTCGGGCCGGCCTCGAGGCCCGCACAGGCTCCACGGCGCTAGAATCGGAGGGAAAGTGGAGGACACAAGCCCGCTGCGCTCTCCCATCCCCGGCACTCAGCACTCGGGGCAGGGCCCAGAGCAGGCCCCTCGGACCGCGGCAGCCTCACGCCACTGAGGGCCAGGCCTGCACCGGGGGGCGGCGCGATCCCCGAGGAGACTGCGGCGGCCTGGCCTCCCTCGCTCCTGCCCGGCCCGGTTCCGGCTGAGCCGGCCCCGGAAGAAGCGGGAGGCAGGTCGTTCCCGCAGAGCCCAGCCGCCCCGCCGCCTGACCCGGCCCCCCCCGGCCCGGGACCTGTCCGGCCCGGCCCCGCCGCCTGACCCGGGGACCCCCCTCCCGGCCCGGGACCTGTCCGGCCCGGCCCCGCCGCCTGACCCTGGGACCCCCCCCGGCCCAGTACCTGTCCGGCCGCGCGCCCCGCACCATCCGGGCCTATCCTTCCCCGCCCGCGCACACATGTGTCTGCGCCTCCCGGGGGCGGGATTCCGACGCGTCACAACGAGATACGCGCACGCGCACTACCCCCCAGATCAGCCCTGCCCCCGCCGCCCTGCGCAAACGCGGCTGGCGGTCACTTCCGCTTCCGGTTGGAGCCGGTCCGGGCGGAAACCGGAAGCAGCCCGCGAGGAACTGTGTATCCCAGCCCTGTGCTGTGACGTCTGCGCAGCCAGCCCGGCTCCTGCCCCCGCCCCGCTGAGGCCAGGGTGCGCGTGCGCGTGCCCCGCCCCGCCCCGCCGCCAAGTTGGGCCAGGCGGGGCGGGGTGGGGCTGCCCTGCCCCTCCCCCTCCATGGCGAGCGGCTCCCCTGGAGCTCGGCGCCGGGCTGGATGGAGCCGCCGAGCCTGACTCGAGCGGGGCCGGGGCCGGGGCCGGGGCCGGGGGCTGCAGCGTACCGCGAACAGGAGGCGGCAGCCCCGGGCGAGGCACCGCATCCCTTTGGTGGAGCCCCAGCGCGGGCGGCTGGAGGGAGCCGGCGGGATCCCGGGCGAACCAGAACAGCCGCGGAGATTCCGCCTCCGCCTGAGAACTGTTCCCTGCAGCTGGCGAGCCCCGCTCCCCTTGCCGTCACATCGCCTCCCTCCTCTCCCGCTGCCTGCACCCTGCTCCCCGCCAGCAATCCTGGCATGTGCCCAGCCCCCGGGTCCTCCTCACTCCACTCCCACCCCTGGGCACCCGACTCCAGATGTGGCCTCACCACTGGCACTGGAGAACAGTCACTGCCTGCCAGCTGCTGGCAGCGCTCCTCCTGCCGCAGCCCAATGCTGTTAGCCTTCTTGGCAATAAGGGCCCCCTGTCTCCTTAGTTTATTTTGAGTGCAACCCCTTTGGGGCAGAGACTGACCTTTACTGGGCATTTAGAGCAAAGTAGGGCCCAGCCTCAGAGCAGCATCTGAAGCTCCTGCTAATACAAAATAGGCTTGGAAGGATTTGGGGTCAGTGCCAGTCCATGTGGCTCTCTCTCAATACACACCATGGGTGAAAAACATTTCTTAATAATCCAGTATTTTCAAATAGGCAACATAAGAAAAATGCTGCCTGAGAACTTACAGGAGTTTGATTTAAGGATATTTATTTTGTGTAATTGCACATGTGATGTGTTTTAATGATAAAGCTCTAACTTTTTCCATCTCACTATCAACTGCAGTGGTTTCAGCCTGTGGTCCCTAGACCTGTGAAGATGTGTAGGCTGTGTTTAAGATTTCCAAAGGGGTCTGCATCTCTATTAGAAATTTTTTAGGGGCTGCAAATGAAAGAAGGTTGGAAATCACTGGTCTGCTGGCATTAAATTATTGTCTGACCCTCTTCCCTCTAAAAATCCCCTCAATTGAGAATATTTAAATCAATATTATAAAGACTTTGTTCTATTTTTAAAACAGTAATATTACCCATTGAAATTATTTAACAAAATTGAATTTGGCCAAGCCTAAAAATGACACAGTCATAATGAGGTAGGATTGCTTGTTTTGGGGAGCAGGTTTCCAGGTTGGCCCTAGCCATATTTGGAGCAAGCAGGAGTTGAGCATAGGGGTTAGAGCTGGGGTTTTACATTTGCTGTGGGTTTTCTCAAACATAGTGATTATTATAATAGCCAGACTGGGGCCATTTTATCCAGTGGATCTTTCACATGGCTGCGGTTTCCCAAAATTGCTCCATATGAAGAAGGCTGATGCAGTGAAACAGCTTCTATAATAACAAACAGAACTACAGCCCTGAGGGAAGGGGGGGGGGGGGGAAAGAGGAGGGAATAGTCATGCCATAGCCCCCAGGGGATGAGTGGCTTCTACACCCACCGACCCACAAACTGTCCCATATGCACTGCTGGCTTGGTGTGCCTGTTTAGTAGACAGAATTATGCTGGAGTATTGCTTATTTATACAGCACCATAGATGTGCAGTGAATTCAGCAAGAGGGAAATCTTCTGTTTATAATACTGTTTATTGTCCAAAGACCAAATGTCCACATATGAATTATACAAAGCGTCAGAGACATGCACAGTCTGCTTGTCATTATTCAACAACTTTCATGTGTTTCCAGCACAAGGTCTCAGACTTCAGATTCCAGCAAAAACATCGTGCTCAAAAAAGCCCCAAACAAAACCAACCCCACCCAAAAGCTTTAAATTATGGCAGCAAGTTAGATACTCCTTACTTTTAATACTTATTAAGCAAAGATTTGAAAATAACTATAATGTAAACTTATTTTTTTTTAAATATTTTGAGTTGCTTGCATGGAGGAGACCAGAGCTAGGAAGGAAGGGCAGAGAATGGAATTGAGAACCGAAGATATAAATTAAAAAGCCGATCAAGCATCCTTCATGGACTTTACATATATAGAGAGAGATTTTTCCAATTATTTTGTGTGAGGCTCACCTATTGTGCTTGCTGACAGCTGTGCTGTTGATCAGCAAGGCCTTGGAGACAAACTAGCAAGAAGCAAACATATGGTACATCCCCATCTCCAAATCCAACTTCTGAAGACTTGTGCACTTTGCAGAAGAGGGAGGAGGGAAAATACTTACTAACAACTAACAGGAAGTTCTGGAGGATTCAACCCTCCATGGATTTTCTTGAAACTCTTCCCACTTCATGTTGAATGCTTCCAATGCAAAAACACTTTTAAAAAATAAGTGCAATTCTAATACCTAACAAGGAAATGAAAAAGTTACAGCATAGGAATGATACAGCTGATGCCAAAACAAATGGAAATATTAAAATCTAAGATAGAATCTCAGCAGAGACAGGAGTAAATGTCACATATGATATAACCATACAGTAAGCAAAACAGGAATTTTATATTGGATTGATTAGTTTCTTTTTCTCTTTTTTTATATATTGAAATCACCCAGACTGGTCCAATATGACATCTTTAAAATGCTACCCCAATGCACAGCATGAAAATGCCCCTGAAGCAGGTCTGCAGGAATAATTTCAGGACACTCTCCCAAATCTGCTTTAGACGGGGATAGCTACATTTTATCTCAAAAAGGTCTGTGCTGTCTGCATTTCAGACAGGCTAGCTATGCAGCACTCTAGTGCCTCAGTGAAATGAAACCAGCTCAGAACGGGGCTGAAGATGGCTGGGAAATGTGGGTCCTTCCCTGCAGGCTGCCAGATGCCAGTTTTGTTAGTTATTGTGTGTTCACTGTGTAGAAAAGGGGCTGAAAATCTTTGCTTTTCTATTACAGCTCAGTGTCGTGCTCTCACAAACCTCAACTGCCATCAGTGGCCAACTGTCAGAGGGTATAAAATACCTTGCGCTGGTGCTGTCTGAACTCTCTCACCGTGCAGTTGGGGCTGCAGAACACTTGGAATAAGCGTCAGTTCACCAGCTCCGTATTCACATCACTTGCTGGGAATAAAGGCTCAAGCAAGGGTGGTTCCTTTAGGTCATTTTCAGCACACCACCATGTGTGGGACTAGGGAGCAGGCTCAGTTACTTGGGCTTCTCAATTCATGGTGCTGCTGAGCAATGGATTCGCCACAGAACCGTTGCTGCCTGCATTATCCCAAAGGCTAAATGGTAACACAACCCTTCCACCGACTATGAACTTGGGCGGGACTTTGGCACTAACACTGTGTTGATGGCACATGCACACACCACAACTCCAGCAGTTACACCACAAGAAGGTACACATATACCCACCAGAAGATTTGCTTTCTTTACTAAAATGCAAGGTAATGGTGCAGGACCAACATCTGCAGGGGCCTCACCCCAGAGCTCTGAACTCAGCACCTACTGACTTGGAGGGAAGCAAAAAATAACAACAGGGCTTGCAAATGAGTGAGAAGGGGACTGGCCAGTCCCCACTGCAAGATGCTTCTGCTGATGGCAGGGTTCCCAGGGATACTGCGTCAGTGCAAAGGGCCTTTATCATCTTCTTTGACAAAGGTCTAAGGAGATTTCTCTAGAGACGACTCATTTCCTGTGCCTGAAGTGTGGCTGGGACTCCCAGCGAGTGCTGCATTTAGGTGGCTCTCCTAGCCCAGAGATGGGCGTGTGTGCCAATGGAAGCAGAGACTGGGGCTCCTCCCCCAGTGGTACAAGGGAGATTTGGGGACTGCTGGCTCATCCTCTGGCAGTAGAGAGAAGCCAATGTGCTGGGGGATTGAGGGGCAAAAGCCACCCAAAGTAAGGGACACTCCATCCCCAGGTGAGGGGAACGTGGTAGGCCTGCTACACAGAATGAGACCTCAACCCTCTACAGTTTCTGCTACACGTGAGCATTCTGGTTTCCTCCAAAACAGCACTGGGATCTCGTGGATCAAAGTCCGGCTGGTTCAGGATTCTCCCCAAATGATATAAAACCATCCCATGCCTCACTTGAAAAGGGAGGAATGGGAAAGCACAGTTGAGAACAGAATATAAGGGTGGGCCCTCGCCCCACTTTGGAAGCATGTGGCATTTAATCGCCCCTCATTGGGACCCACTGGGGATACTGTGTTTTCATGCTGTTCCCAGGAAGTGATGTCAGAGGTGGACCAGTCTAATTTCTTGCAGGCCTTTCTACTGGGTACTGGGATGCAGCCATTCAGACTAGGGGTCCTCAATGTCAAGAAACTCTTGCTTGGGGGGAGCCACACCACGATACCATGCGCACGAGCCGTCGCTCCTCTTGATGCAGGCATAGTGCTTAGCCTGTCGTCCATTGATGTTCTTCTCCGTCACCCAATCTGTCCAGAGACATTCGTCCGAGGAGGAGACAAAGCACGGAATGGAGGGGCAGCGAGAGATCTGCAGACAGAAACTGTTCATGAACTATACGGACATCCCGCCTGCCCTGTCAGGGTGGGGGGAGCACAGGGAAGAGAAGGACCAGGTGTGCCTCTCCCATCTCCCATGGCTGTCACTCCAAGGATGGAAGGAGTACCTGGGCCAAGTAAACACTATGCTAAAGGTCTGGGGTTAGCAGATGGGACCGATTCCCTGCTAACCCTTCCAGCACCTCCTTTTTTCACCCACTCTCTGTGCCCTAGTGCCCCCTCATCGAGCCCTCATGTGGGGAGAAGAAAATGATGGCTGTAAACCCAGTCTGATCCCCAGCCATCCTTTGCCCACTTCGAGCTTTTCAGAGCAGCAGCTATGCCTCTCTCTGAGCATCTGTAACTGCTCGCTCGGCCCTCGCCCAGTTCCGTTGAGTCAGACCTGGAATGAATGGTGCTGAACACCAAGTGCCTCAGCCACGATCCTGAATCTAAGGTACCATCAGCTCCCTGGCGAGGCTGGGGCCAGCCCTGCTTGTTCTCACCAAGGTCTCTTGCCTCCCAACGATACAGCTGACCACAGAATCGGAGGCATTTCTCCAGCCCATTGGCTCCCTGACAGTGACTTTTAGCAAGAAGGCCCAGGAGACAGACTAGTTCCTGTGGGGCTGAGACAGCCGGCAAATTATGCAAGTTAGATCCTCCAGTGACAGATACATCGGGGCAGTCAGATTTATAATCACAGAAATGTAGGGCAGGAAGGTACCTCAAGAGACCATCTAGCCCGTCCCCCCTGCTGCAACAGCACCAAGGATTGTCTACACTTGGAAGGCATCAGTGTAGATGCTGCCTGGGCTGTTCTGGTTCTCGTTAGAGCAGTTGATCCACTGACGGAGGCAGCAGCTATCCCCACAGTGACTGTAGTAATTAGTACCCGCCTGGCACTGTCTACCTGGAGACTCGGGTTGGTTTTACTGCCTCACTTGGGGGTGGGATTTTTCATGGATGGCACTGAGTCGCTCACATTTTCTAGTGTGGACCAGCCCCAAGTAAACAGACTGTTCTAACCTGTTCTTAGATGCCTGCAAACTTTTGGGGGCAGAGCCAGTATTCCGGGGTGGTTGTAGAGGGCCCTGATCCTGAACAGGGGCCTGTGGGCAGCATTGCAGTATAAGAACACCAGGCCATTTCAAAGTCACCCCTAGACACTCCGCTCTGGGATGCTCCCGGTGTGCCCCTCCATGGCCATTGCTGACACAATCCCCAGGTTTGTGGGGATTCAAGGTGTATCAGCAAGTGCTTTCCTGACTCACAGCCAAGGTCGCTCCACCCAAACTCTTCTGGTGGCTGGGGGAGCCCCACGTCTTACCTTGCACTCACAGCCCATCTGGTACCGCTGGTTCAGGCTCTTCTTCTGCGTGGCGCTCAGGGAGTCCCAAGGGATAATGAAATCACACAGTGTGATGTGCATCTTGCCACTACCCTCCGACTTGCCTGAGGAAAGGCCAGACACAGGGCGTGACTCTTCAGAGACGCACACCCCCTCAGAACCATCACCTGCCTGCATGGATCGGAGCACACCACTGCCCCGTCTCAGGCCGCGTGTCGGGACCCCATCCCTCTTGGTTAACATACTAAGCAGGAGATTGTGCAAATGTGGAGAGGGAAGGTCTGAAGACCACTTGGGGGGTGGGAGACGACTGAAGAATTAAAAGGTCCTGTAAAGCAGAACATCACTCTCAGGCAGCACTAGCCAGTGCCGGTGTGAGGCACCCGATACCCACATCCCAGGAAACCTCCCTATGTGGGTCCATGCCCCTTCACCCCACTCGGGGGAGCCTTTAAACCGTCTCCGTCCCCAGCTTCGGCTCCAGGCCCTGGAGATGGTGCCGGGCCCCTGCCAGCCCCTACCTGCAATGAGATATTCCTTCTTCCCTCCGGTGTCCAGCGACACACCACACACCGCTGAGGATGGAGCTGTGTAAATGAACTCTATGTCCTTGTCAGGGCCTTTGAACATCTGGGGGGGGAGAGAGGTGTTAGCCAGGCAGCGCTGCTCACGTCATGTTGGCCAGCAACCCAGCCATGCTGCTGGAGATGGGACGGGAGCATGTGCGTGGCAGCGGTGTAAGAAAGCCAAGCTTTTGCGGTGCTGATGCTGGTGCTGGGGGGAAGCTCAGACCCGAGTTATTTGCTGTGGGGACCCCCCCTCACCCTCTTCTCATCTGAGCTCATTCCTGCACGTGCTCTATGTTCCTAGAAGCCTCCTCGCACCAGCCATGTGTCTCTTTACCTTGATCTGCTTGATCTCATACTGGATTCGTTTGATCGGATTCCCATAAACATCATTCCCAGAATCCACCTCTTTTACGGAGACAGCCTTTGCTCTGATCACTGCAGCAAAGAGAAACAAAGAGCATTAGTGGGGCAAGGCCAGGGCGGCCTCCCACTCCCCAGCCCCACTGTGGTGACGGGGGACCTACAGCAAGAGGCAGCACCCTGAGAAGTTACAGCCCATGTTTTTATATGGCCCCCCTGGACAGGATGGTTCCTGGTGTGACGGCACCCTCCTTGGTTCCCCTGGCATAGCACTGGCTGAGCCGGAACTGGCTCTGTGCTCTGGTTCCTTTGGTGTCCACAGTGGAATCAGATCTGGGCCAGCTGCTGCTGGGTTCAGCCAGTTATTGCTGGCGTGTCTCCAGGGCTGATGGCTTCCCTGGCTGTCACAGCGTCTCCTCCTACCCAGCATGCAGACAAAGGCTGCCAGCATGGGGGTGTTACAGGCCCTGCAAATGTAATTACTTTTTCTGCAGAAGTGCAGTAAAGGACATCGACCTTGAGATGCTGATTGTGGGGCCGCAAACAGGCTCCAAGGCAAGGCCATCCCACAGCCTCAGCCTTTGCCAAGCCAGCCACCTGCAGCACAGAACGTTTTCAAGCCTGGTCTCTGTCCACAGCTCCTGGGCAGGGACTGCTTTTTCCTGTTTGTGCAGCACCTGGCGCAAAGGGGCGCTGGTCCTGCTAAAAGCACCATCAATTCCTGTCACACATGTACCAAGAGAGCCTGGTAGAATAATGATCATTCCTGAAATCCCAGGGGCAGTGTCTGAGCTCTGGGTTGTGACTCTTTCCAGTGCAGCCCCTTCAAATGGAGAAGACAACAGAGGTCCCCCATTTCTCCATCCTGGTTCACTAGTTGCCACACAATCCACAAGGTTCTGTCCACTGGTACCTGGAATGTTCCTGGAAATGTTGGAAGCAATCGGCTGCCATGTTCCAAAGTTACAGACCCACGGCCACATGGCTCTGCCTTGCTCCGCCCCAAAGGGCATTGCACAGAGAAGGAGCTAGCTGGAGGGGAACACCCCAAAGTGCTCTTTGGTGTGACGACGCCAGCAGAACTGATGGGGCAGGGTCCCCAACTCCAGCCATCAGAATGGGGAGGCCCTGATGAGAACAGAGCGCCCTACTCTGGATTAACAGTGGCCAATGAGAGCTGGCTCTGCCCCCAAGCCCAGCCCAGCCCATCTGCACCAGGCCAGAAAAGCACAGCACTTGAGCTCTTCATTCTGCTTCCTCTAGCAGCCGCTATTAAACTAGCATCTGTGGGAGACAAGGGGGATGGGGCAGGCTGGCTGAGAGTCTCCTGCCAGAGTCAGCTACTGGAATGCAGGACAGAGCGCTGGGAACACAGCCTCCCTCCTGGCTGAAAGCAGAGAGAGCCATGCAATGTCGCATCAGCCCCAAGAAGCCTGGAAAAACCATCTCTCCCATCACAGCAGGAAACAAGGGCTGGGGCGCTGGCGAAACACAGCCCTGCACCACGCCGCCCACCCAGCTCTCGCCCGGGCACCACGCCGCCCACCCGGCTCTCGCCCGGGCACCACGCCGCCCACCCGGCTCTCGCCCGGGCACCACGCCGCCCACCCGGCTCTCGCCCTGCAGCAGCGGGGCTGGGAGGAACTGATGGCGTGGACAGGCCACGCCCCATGCAGTGATCACCAGCCATGCCCAGTGCTTGCTGCACGGCCCTCACCTGCCACCTTGGGAGCCACCACCATGACTGAGCTGGCTGGAAGGGGAGGTGCTGGTATAGGGCCCAAGGCCTGGGCCCACTATTTGCCCTAATGCCACTCTGCTTGAGTTATTCCTGCCCTTGCTCATCGGCCAGCCCCTCTGGGCACCCCCC
>ML685805.1:10872416-10891786 GCA_007922175.1 Pelusios castaneus | reverse complement strand
GGGGGGGCATACTCTGCGGGGATTCCATTCTGGGGAGGTGGAGGATACTGGGCCGGGGGATAGGGCTGAGCCATTGCTTCAGGAGGAGCCGTGGCGTCCTGATTACCCTGCCGAGAGAGAACAAAGAGGCTGCAGACTGTCCAGCCCCAGAGCAAGCAAGCGTGAGCCCCAGGGGGTGTGATCCACTCTGTCCATGGAGCAAACCAGGGCTGCCAAGGGGAAGGGGGCCAACGTTTGCAAGGCGCCTGTAACTCTACCGACAGGAGCAGAGGAATGGATGGCCCGGCAGGGGCTCATCTAGTGCAGTGTGTTGGGCTGACCTCCCCACATCCCCTGCAGCAGGAGGTCTGGACCCTTTTGCCCTCTCCGATGGGACCCTGGAAGTAGAAATATTCCCTGCGTGGAATAGCCATCCTGAGCTTGGACTGACACAGTGGCCAACACCCAACTAACTGCCCTCCCACTCTCATCTTGGCCTGCCCTGCAGGCTTGGGACCACATGGAACTACATCCAAACAAGCCATGGAAGATATGGCTACTTGATGCACAAGCGGAAACTCAACAATTCCCTTCACGTGACTGTGGTGAGAACATCCAAGCCATCAAACACACCAGAGTATGGAGTCAAAAGAGCCCCAGGATGTTCACAGTGTCACAGAGAAAGCTCTAAAATGGTTCCTGGACCTACAACTGCAGCTCTAGTATGCTGAGAGCCGTGGCCCTTGAGCCCTCTGGCCCCCACGTTCCGGAGCCATCGGCGGGAGCAGCATTCACCAGGGGCCCCCGGGAGCGGTGCCGACTTTCAGTCACTGCCAGGAATTGGTTGAGGAGAAGGAGCGGGGATCCTGTGGCCACAGGCGCCTCAGAGAAGAAAGTCTGCTCATTCCCTTCACGCTCAGGGCCTGGAGAGGGAAACTGGGCGGGACTGAGTCTAGGAAGAGCAGGAGGAAAGTCCCCCATTAGCGTGTGCAGTGCCAGGCGAGAGGAGAGGAAGTGTGATGGAGGAAGGTGGGGGGGAAGACACATCAAATGGCCTCTTGGCAAACCCAAGACAGAGATCAATGAACTGATAAATATTTGATAGACCCTTTCCTCTAACTTACACCACTTGCCTTCCTTGCTCAGCCAGGGCCTGGGGCCAAGCTCCAGCTGTGATGCCCCCGATACATGCAGGGACTGAGCCCCGCTGGGCTGCGTGGGGCACCTGCGGCTGGAGCGGTGCCCAGAGCCGAGAGGGAGGCTGCCCTCCTGTGCTGACGGAGGAGAGGGGTGGGAGAAGGTGCAGGGAAGAGTGTTAGGCAGGAAGCGCCAGGCTGACCCAGGGCAAATGGAGCCAGCCCCAGGGGTGCGCATTAGGGAATCCTCTACCTGTAATGGAGTCTTCCCAGGGCAGGGCCCTTTGCTGATGCTCATCCGCTTAGCAGCCCTCCCCCCCCCCCCCACACCTGGACCAGCTGGTGCCCTTCTATGCAGGCCGCACTGGGCCCAGGCTCCATGGCTCTCCCTGCCTGGGCTCCTCCTGGGTCCCTGGGATGGTGTGGGGTCCTGCAGGGCTTGCTGAGCTGCCCGTGTAGTGGGAAGCAGACATTAATGGAGCAGTCGCCTAGCTGCTGGGATCTGTCCTGGGGGTCTGTAATGTGGGGAGAGGGGCAGGGCTGGGGAGAAGGGAGCAGACTGCTCCTTGGAGGGGAAAGAGCCCTTTGCAGCAGGCTGCTGTCTCCGCTCCTCACTCAGGCTATGTCTACACTTGGTAATTTAAGTCAACTTAGTGTGTCCACACTTAAAAATAAAGTCGACTTAAAGGGGAACTTAAAAAGTCGACCTAGAGCACCCACACTGGACGCCTAGATCGACTTCTAGGGGTTTAGGGGGACCTAGGGGAGGTCCATGGGGGCAGGGGGCACACCTTGCCCAATGCCAGGGGGCTCAGCCTTTGCCCCATTGTACCTAGGTACAATGGGGCAAAGGGGGTCAGGGACCCTGGCAGGGCATAGGGGCAGGGTAGGCAGGGCTCTGCCCTGCCCTGTGGTGGGGCATGCCAGGCTCCCCCTGTACCCCCTCCAGCAGGGAGGGCATTGGTGTAGCCCTGGGGTAGCCCTAAGTCGACTTAGGGCTACCCCACGGCTACACTGGCTTAAGTCGACTCTAGGGAGTTGACTTAAGCCTTAGGTCTACTAGGAAGGTGGTTTTATAAAGTCGACTTAATTTTAATTAAGTCGGCTTTATTTTCCTTAAGTCAACTTAAGCAAACTGTAGTGTAGACACAGGGTAAATTAAGCAAGCTTAAGTCGACTTAATTTACCAGTGTAGACGCACCCTCAGGGCTGCCCAGGAAAGGAGCGCTTCCCACCCCTGGCCAACACAACTGCCTTTCAACCCCATGCAGTGTGTCCTATGACGGGAGGGGCTCCAGGCTCCCATCATGACCCCGGTGATACGCCGCCCAGAACCCCAGGTGCACCTTCACCACGCACCTCTCAGTCATGGTCCGCCACCCGAGTCCACCCCAGGATGCACCCATAACACTCCCTAACAGAGGATGGCTGCGTGCTCCTCTCCCAGTGCTGCGCGGATGCTGCACGGATGGGATGGGTGGCAGGCAGGGAGCACTCGTCTAGCTGTTGCCTTCTCAGCCCAGCGACCGTCCTGGAAAGGCAACTGAATCGTTGATGGAGGAAGTTGAGCACTAGCGCCCAGGGCACAGTGGGTAATGATATGCAAATCCAGTATGAATAAAGATTTGCAAGTCATCCAAAGGATTATGGGCTCCTTCCTGTGCTGACTCAGCCACTCCAGCCTCCCTAGGGACGCGGCAGTCACTTGGCGGTGTGTGGGAGGCTCAGGCTGGCAGCAGCCGGACGTGCTGGGCGGCTGAGCATCGCTTCCGCCAGCTTTGCCACCCAGGCCAAGAGCCAGGCTTCGCTGTGCGACCCACCGGGCTTCTCCTGCCAGACCAGATGTCCTTGGCAAAGCCTCTGCTGCCAAGCGGCTGGCACGCACTGCCTGCCGCGCTTTGGGAGGGGCGGCTCCGTCCGGCGCTGAGGGTCACCCAGCGGCCGGGGGCAGAGCGCCACCTCCACACCCTGACCACTCTGCTTTCGTTGCTGAGAACAGGCTCCTGGGCCCAAAGCTGGAGGCAGGGGGAGCATGGGAGTGCACAGCTGGTCAGAGTGCCGAGCGGCTCAGCGTGCGGCTGTCTCTGCGCACCTCTTAGTGGTGTTAGCGCAGGGGTCTGGCTCCGGGGCCAGCGGCACTGCTCAGGACAGCCCGGCTCCGAGTCACGGCCCCGTAACTGTGCACGTCCCCACATGCGGCGGGGGAGCAGAACCCCAGTGCTGACATGAGGTGGCGTAGGCCTGACCAGATCCCCGTCCCCTCGGGAGAAGCCAGGTGCAAACCCTACAGCCCTGCTGGCCCCTGACTCAGTCTGGGCTCCCGAGGGTGGAGTCCAGGCCATTGGCCCCTTCCTACCTCCTTTCCCAGCTCCTCACAGGGGCTGGACCAGCAGGATGCCCTGTGCCTGGCTCACCAGCTGTTCTGTAGCCTCAGGGCTGCGCCAGGGCCTCCGCAGCAGCCCCGTTTCCTTTCTCCATCCCAGCATCACATCGGTCCCATTAAGGGCCCCCCTCTGCCCACGCTGCTCACTAGCCGGGGGTGGGTGCCAGACACACGGCCAGGCCTGGCTCTCCTGGGCATGCGAGCAGGTCCAACCCTCCCGGCCAGAGCTCCTTGGTCAGTGGGGGTCTTCCAGCCTGCAGTCTGCACGGGCATAGCTCAGGCAGGGTCTGGCCCAGAGCCCTGGGGTCCCAGATGTGCCCCCATGGGCACGGGGGAGCATACTGAATTCTGTCCTGGCCATGGCAGGGGTGAGCTGGGCTGCAAGGCCCTGGAGGAAGCCGCGGGAGGTTGGGGAGCGGCTCCTGTCCCGACAGCCACATTTGTATTGGTTATTAATTAGGGCTGTCGCGGCGCTTGTCATCCCAAGCATTATTTCATTCAAGGGCCATTAGCTTCCCCTGCTTTGCTGCCTGCTGTCTCCGGTGCCTCTGCCGGGGCTGCAGCCGCACAGATCTATGGCTCCCTCTGCCATCCCCCCAGCCAGGCACTGCCCATTAATCCCCAGGCACCTGCCAGCGAGAAGGATGGGAAGCCACTCACCTGCTCAGTGAGCTCTGATCAGAAATGAGGGCTCCCTGTGCTGGGCGAGACGCCTGCAGGAAAGGGGAGGTACTCCTGAGGGCTGAGGGATCCTCGAGAGGAGGGATTCACAGGGGGATGGATGGGGAGGTCCCAACTGGGGGGACTCGCTGGGGATCTGGCTGCTGCACTGTTTCCTTCCACACAGGCTGCTTTGCATAGGCCGTGCTCCACAGAAGCCCCCAGCTGCCCTTTGCTCCATCCATGCCTTCTACCCAGAATACTGCAGCCCCCTGCACCCCAACACCTTCTAGGCCTTCCCAGATCCCCCAAACCACTCCTTGTATAGCCCCTTCCTGAGCTGGTGCTCGGAGCAGGCTCCCCCATTCTGCCCAGGGAACCCCATACCTGCTTCCCTCAGGGCACACACCGGGCTGTATGGCCCCTGCACGCCTCTCCTTGGCCTGCAAGAGCCTGCCAGCGGAGCCCAGCGTGGACACAAAATTTGCATCCACATCTGATCTGCAAACGTGGCCTGCGGATACAAAGCAGGTATCTGCACATTTTCAGGGCCCTGCCTGACAGGCTGCTTGTGGCCAGGGTCTGGGGCTGGCAGCCCAGCCTATAAACACTGGGTTAATCAATGGTCCATATGCCGTGCCCTGGCTGTTAGAGCAGGTGATGCCCCTTCTGCCTGGCACAGCCCTGCTAACAGTGGCCTGGTCCATCCATTGTAAAGACTAATGGACTCTAAGGTCAGAAGAGACCAGTGTGATCATCCAGCCCAGTGGTTTTCAAACCATGGGTCGGGACCCAGTGCTGCTGCCACCAAAATAGTGGAATGCATTCCTCAGAGATGTCACTGTTGGGTTGCAGGCATCAATGAGTTTTTTCAACTGGGTCTTGATTAAAAAAGTTTGAAAACCACTGATCTGGTCTGACGTCCTGCACAACGCAGGCCACAGAACCTCCCCCACCCACTCCTGCAATAAACCTCTAACCTAGGACAGTTATTACAGTCCTCAAACCATGGTTTGAAGACTTTAAGGTACAGAGAATCCATCAGCAAGTGAGCCATGCCCCATGCTGCAGAGGAAGGTGAAAAACCCCCAGAGGCTTTGCCAATCTGCCTGGGGGAAAATTCCTTCCCAACCCCAAATAGGGTGATCAGTTAAACCCTGAGCATGTGGGCAAGACTCACCAGCCGGACAGCCAAGAAAGAATTCTCTGTAATAACTCAGAGTCCACCCATCAAATGTCCCATCTCAGGTCACTGGCACATCTACCACCAATAGCCAAAGATCAGTCAATTGCCAACCTGGGCTGTCCCGTCACACCAGCCCCTCCATACATTTATCAAGCTCAGTTTTGAAGCCACCTAAGGGTTTTTTTTGCCCCCACAGCTCCCTTGGAAGGCTGTTCCAGAACTCCAATGCTCTGACGGTTGGAAACCCGTGTCTAATTCCACGTCTAAACTTCCTGTGCCAGCCCCTAACACAGAGTGTCGGCAGCCGGGCGCCCTGGGCCATATGCGGTATATGGGCACTCTGTGCCAGCCCCTAACACAGCACAGGCAGCTCTAGCATCACAAACACATTTTAGGTGGAAACACGTCTGGAAAACCAAGGGCTTAGAAGTCCAGTTCCTCAGGTGCCTGGAGCAGAGCTGAGGTGCTGCTTCGCCATGGGGCAGGCTGGAGTGTAAGACATGCTGCACGCCCATGGGATCTGAGACAGGGACACTGGGGAGGAGACGGGGTGGGGAGCATGGCAGAGAGGGGAAGCCTGCCAGTGAAGAAGTGGGGCGGCCTCTGAGAGGGATAGCATTAGCTGAGGCAGCTCCGGGGGTGGGCCTGATGAAGGTACTCACTCCGGTTGGCAGAGAACCCGCCTTCCTCCCCAGCCCAGCTCCCAGGCCAAGTCGGCTGTGCCATTCCTGCAAGGAGTGCCTTCCCAGACCACTGCTCCGGAGGGTCTGCAGACAGGTGCTGCAGAGAGCTGGAAGTGCACAAGACACTGCAAGAGCAGCATGGCTTTGTGACGGGGCTGGAAGGAGCTAACGGGAACAGAGCAGGACCCAGGTCTAGCGGGAGAGTCTGGGAGCTGGACAAGTCAGAGATGCCTGAGCCTGGAGTGAGAACACAGCACCTCCGGCCTTCAGCTCCCAGTCCAGGCCACGAGGTGCTCTGAGCTCTGTCTCAGCCCGAAGGCTCTGCAGAGTCATCAGATCAGAGAGACCAACCGCGGGTGGCTGGACCTCTGGCATTGTGAGGCAGTGGGCTGGGCTCCCCGGGCGAGTGCAGGGGATCTTCCTGGAAGGCAGCCTGAATGCCGATTTTCATTAACAGGATCTGATTCTTAATGGCCCACGGCCCTCGTGTAATTCAGGAGCCAGGCAACTCAGCAGAGTGCCCAAGACAGATCGCAGAGGTAGGAAGCCAACGGCTCCCAATTCATCTTCCCCTAAGCAAAGCCAGGGCTCCCCGAAGGGGCTGGGTGCCATGGCAGGGCAGAGCGTCAGTCCATGGCGCTGTGCTTGTTTGGGCAGACGTGGCTGTAAAGAGGGTGCCCAGTGATGCACACAGGATGGGCCACAGCAGATCTCACATCTCCAGCTCTGCCAGTGGAGCTGTGGGAGACGCTGGCAGGGCGCAAGCGCAGCGCGCGAAAGGCTGGCTGGAGTCGTTTGCACCAGAGTCGTGCTGGTGCTGAGAGCAGGGCAGGAGATCTTGCATGGGGCCAAGGAACTCCTGGAAGACGCAGCTCTGTGGGCCTTGCCCAGCTCAGCAGCTGGTACCCACCACCTCCTCCTGTCTCCTCCCTGGCCTTCACATAGTACCAGGGCTCAGATGGGAAAGCCTCGTGCACAAGAACCCTGCCAGAGGTGCAGCATCATGGGACGAAACAAGCAGAGCTGGCAGCACCTCGTTGCAGAGGGGAGAGCCAGCTGGTTGAGCACAGCTATCTACAGGCACCAAGGAGCATTCGCCTTAGAGTGAGAGGGCTTTGGGCTGGGGTGCAGGGTTCCTGTTCCCACTGCCATGCAACAAGCACCTGGCCAGCGAGCGTGAGACAGCTGGGGTCCACCATGGCAGGCACAGAGGGCAGCCGTGGAGGGGAGCTGGGCAGGCAGGAAAGCCCCAACAGCAAGTTGTTTGCCCTTCTGTGCTTTGCCGTCCCCTTCCTCCCACTCACCAGGAACACAGTCACCTCTCCCGTGCCCGGCCCTGCACCAGCCTCTCCCTGGCAAGCTGCTGGGGAAAAATAAAAGAGATCGATTCCATCCCTACCAGACAGCCGCCTGCCCCAGGAGCATGGGGAGGAAGCAGCCTTTCCTAGGCATGGCCACATGCATTCACGGCTCCCACTGCACCCACCGGGGACCCACCCACGAGAAGCCCCCCAGAGCAGGAGCTGCACTGCCCCAGGCAGTCCCCCCCCTCCACCTGTTCCCCGTCATCTCCCGGGAGCTGCTCGCTGTCCCCCCATGCTGCACGGCATGGAGCTCTCCCTGCCTTGCTTGTTCCAAGGCGAGGAGTGCTTCTAATCTTTAGCTGATTAAATGTCCCTCATTAATGAGTTTCTTTAATTAATGAACTTTTTGTGTTTGCTCCACTTGCTTTATCCCTGCCGCACTCTGCCTCCTCAGCACAATCCGGGGCCGTTTCCTGTCAAGTAATTTAGCGTGTGGGGCTGGTTCCTGCCGAGGCCGCACTTTGCCGAAGGTGCCTGTCAGGTTGGGGCTGATGATTCTGTGTTAAACCTTCTCTCATTTGAGCCCCCGCCAAACATGGAGAAAGGGTTAGTGCAATCAGTTAAACAGCAGCTGCCCATGTGAACAAGGAGGCCGGCCCGGGCCCCTTCCACGCATGCTCTAGGCTCAGCCCCAGGGATGCAAATGGGGGCCCTTCAAACAGTGCCTCCTACTAGTGCTAGTAGCTCTCAGATGCTGCTGGGCCCAGAGACAGAGCTGTGCCCCAGTGCCTGGCCGTTTCTAGCCTGTGGGGCCAGGGAAGGGCCAGCATCGGGCTCTGGGCTCAGCCCCGTGAAATGCCAACCTTGGCCAGCTTTGCTTCTCGGGCCGGGTGAAAGCGTCTCCCCTCCTTCCTGCCTTCAGGGAGGGGCTCTAGGGCTCTTTGGAAATCCCTCCCTGCCCTGCCTGGCCATGACGCCGGCTCCGCCAGGGGCAAGGTGCGTAGAGGGCACACCTCACTCCGCTCCCGGGCTTGTGAGCAGCGCCCTGCCCCAGCAAAGGCTTTGGCCAGCACTTTAATCGTGCGGGCACCAACGCTCCCTGCCGGGCTCACTGACGCAAGGCCCAGCATGGGGTGGGAGTCCTGCTGGATTAGGAAACTGCTCCGTTCACCGGCCTCCAGGGCCAGGCAGCAAGTGGGTGTCAAAGCTGCCACGCTGGAGCCAAAGCCTTCGCCAGTACCCCAGGCTAAGGTGCAGGAGGTTCCTCACGTTGCCCCGTGCTAGGCAGGAAACGCCCAACCTCCTCCAGACACGGGGCGGGGGCCACCCCAAGGTGCCAGCGCCCCACAAGCTCCATGCAGACAGCTGTTCTCAAGCTGAATCCAGAGGCCATGGATGGTGGTCAGCCCAAGAGCTTTCCCCAAGGGTGTGGGGCAGGGAGAAGGGGTGCAGGCCCAGCGCTCCCCTCCCCCTACTGCAGGCTCTGCCCAGGAGGCCTTCACCCAGGAGACATGGCTTGTCCCACGCCAGGCTATGTCCTGGGGCAGGGGAGGTTCAACCTGTAGTGGGCAGAGGGTCCCACAGGGTCTGCACTGCCAAGAACCCCAACTAAGCAGAATCCTGGGAGCGGCTGGGCAGGCAAATTCCACCGCATCGCAGACCTGCCAGTCTACACCAGCCGTGACCCAGCTCCGGGACGAGACATGCCTTCACTCCCTGTGCAGCCAGCGGGGCCAGACTGGACCTGCATTCCCTGGGACACCCTGACTTCCTCCTGTGGGGCTGGGGTTCTCGGCGTTTCCTTTCTGACTCAGATGAGACAGGTGCCCTGGGGAAGGCTGTTCTGATGGCTAGCAGCAGAGTGGATAAAAGCTGACTTAAAAACCTTGGATTTTTAAAGTTAAATTAAATTCAGGTTTATCTTTAAAAGTTAAACCGATTTAAAATTAAATTTGAAATTGACAGCCGTTGTTGAGTCCTAAACTACTTATAATGAATTTAAATCATTTAAATTAAACAGGAAACCAGCACCGAGCAGGAGATGTTCTGCTGACATTTCAGAGAAAGTCAAACCCCTGAACTGGGGGCAGCACCTGGAACCATTTGCTGAAGGGCTATACGAGTGTTTGCTGGCAGTAGACTCTTCTGCGCTGCTGAGGGAATCCTGTCTCCAGGCCAGTTTATTCAGCCCGACCAGTACAAAGAGCAGAAACCCATGGGAAATACAAAAACAACGAGAGTCCTGGAGCATCTTAAAGACTAACAAATTTCTCCGGGCATAAATTTTCATGGGCTCCAACCCACTTCGTCAGACGCAATCACTGGGAATGGAAAGAGCAGGAAAGCTTGTTTTCCTCTTCCCATTTCTGAATAAAAGCTAGGTGTGAGCGGGTGAGATCTACTAGTTCTAAGATCTGGAAGGCCACAGTGACGCAACATAATCAGGTCAGTTCACTAACTCACTTTGTTTCATGCGTCAGCTAGTTTGAGAAACAAAATGTGTTTTGATAAACTTTCTTCTTAACCATCCAGCACTTTGAAGGTAGTTTTATTTTATGGAAAAAAAAATACCGGTTTTGTGCTTGTTAATTGAGCTTGAATTTCCACCGGTGATGAGCCGTGCATCAACATTGCTGACAGCAAGAGTAACGAGCCATCCTGGACTCAGGTGGGGCAATTAGGACAGAGGTTTTCAAACTTTCCTTCTCAGGACCCAGTTGAAAGAAATCGTTTGGGCCCATGCCATGACCCAACAGTTCCGTCTTTGAGCAATGCATTCCCATCTTTCGGCAGCAGCATCAGGGGGTGCCGTGACCCAGAACCTGAGTGTCTGAGACCCAGTCCTGGGTCCACTGAATTAGGCCACCCGCAGAACATGTGCCATTGGAGAAAGGGAGCTGAGATTGTACAGGTGTGGGGGAGGCTCACGTACAAGACCCAGGGCCAAGCAACTGAAAGAGACTCTGGTGGAGGCTCAGCCAACCACACTGGATGTGACACAAATCGAGAGTACAAAATTAACCATCCTCTAGCAAAATGGTAAGCTACAAAATTCCTTAACCAAATGTGTCCAGATATACAGCACACTCCAGTTAGCAGAGAGCAGCCCCACGTTTAGGGGAAAGGCGGCGTAATTAGTTTCAAATCAACATGCTCCAAAAGTTACCAACCAATAAGAAGCAACCTTTCTTTAGTAAAATAACTAAAAAGTACAAGACAAAACATGATTAAAATTTCCAGAGAGGTGGCCGGGTTAGTCTGTGTACAGCAAAAACAACCAGAGTCCTGTGGCACCTTAAAGACTAACAAATTTCTTCGGGCATAAGCTTTCGTGGGCTGCAGATGCATCTGATGAAGTGGGTTGGAGCCCACGAAAGCTTATGCCCGAAGAATTTTGTTAGTCTTTATGATTAAAATTGAGCGTCTAAATCAAGGTTTCCTACTCAATGATTTTAATCAATTGAAATCAGTGATTTCAATTACTTTGATTTAAATCAAGCTCTGCACCCAGGCTGAATCTAGAGAGCTTTAATGGGGTCCCCACTGCCCCACCACTTGAAGCTTCTGCTTGTAAATGACTTGGTCCTTTAAAGGCAAACCTTAGCATTGTTCTCATTTGATGGTGTGTTTGAAATACTGCCTGGATCCAGGAAAATTGACTATTGCAGCTTTTCACCGGCGCCTCACAGAAACACAACCACGCAGTAAATAAAAATACGATTTAGTGTGTGACACTTCCATTTAACAATCCCCCCTCTGCTTCTTGGTAATGATTCCCAGGCTCCCTCACCCCCACCCCTTGGCAGCCCCTCTGTGAGGCGAGGCTGGGGGAGAGGCAGGTGGGAGGAGGAAGGAAGAGTCGCACACTGTGATAGAGACTGAACTGGAAAATCAATGTTTAATGGAATGTGCTCTGGGAGCAGCGTCCATCTTTGCTCACTAATAGAACATCCCTGCTGTGGTCCCCTGGCCCCCCACCCCCACCAACAGGGGTGGGATCATCCCAAACATTCAATCAATCACCGCCCATCCCCAGCGTCAGGGCAGAAAACGACCCTGGAGAAAGTGTGCACTCCCCAGCACAATCCTGGAGCTACTAGCCACTGTTCGGGGTGGGACAGGTCAGTGTCCTGGCCACTCTGATCTGTATGCCTGCAGGTAAATGGGATCCCACAGCCGCATGGACAGTCCCTTCCCTGCAAAGAGGTGAACGGGAAAGATGTCTCCTCTTGCCTAGAGCCAGCCTTGCAGCAGCGACAGACGGTGAGCAGAGCAGAGCCCTAGGAACCCCAAAGGATTCACTAGGCAAGACAGTCTCGGGGTGTAACGAACACAGAGACCTAAAACCAGGCAACAGTCCACTCGAGCCTCTGCATCTCCCAGCCTGCTCCCCAGCCACAAGCTCCCGGGAGTTCTTGGCTCCTGGGCCTGTGCTCAGGCCCTACACCGCTCCCCACCCCAGCAGGGCATGAGTAATGCCAGGACGGAGCTGAGACCACAGATCTGAGGGCCAAGGGAGCCTCAGGGAAGGTGGAGCTGGAGCTGGCAGAGAGGAGTTCAGAGTGGGTGTGGATGAGCTGAGGTGGGGTGAATGTGCAGGCTTCATTTCTCCTGATCTGTGCGCCCAGGACCTGCTAGCTGCATTCTGATCACAAGCAGGAGCACCCCCACGAGTGCTGCTCACCCCAGCTCTCCCTGGGTACTGAGGAAACATGCAGAATGATCAGCACCGAGACCACTCCACCTCAGAGGGAAAGGGGTCTAGAAGAAAGCAGGTTGGATGGTCCTGTGCTCTCCTGCCTGGCTCTGAGTGACCCAGGAGCGAGACCAGTCATGCTGGCCCAGTGCTGAATCCAGGAATCCATGTGCCATCTGTTGAATACGTCAGAGCCCTGGCTAAGGAGATCTTCTATTTATTACAGGGGAGAGACACTGCATGGCACTGAGAATCCACTCCCGAGCCAGCATCTCCTCCTGACCAAGCCAGGACAGCAATCACCGAGTGATTCCACAGAATCGCCCCATCCCCTGGACAAAGCGCCGTCCCCATTTTCACCTCTCATCACAGACCCTGACACAGCCGCTACTGTAGCTGAGCTGGGCTCCTCTCTGCACCCCCTTGCAACAAACAGAGCCTCTCTCCGACCCCAGGGCTGGCAGCAGCAGCCACCTCCTGCTGCATGGTTTGGGAAGGCACTCTGCCCACCTGGGGTGAAACATACACCATTCAGGATTTCCCGCACCTGGACAGTCACCTGGCAGCTGCGGCTGGCACCTCCTTGTCTTTTGATGTGCCCGGCGTTTGCGCAGCACTCCAGGGTTAATAGAGCAGATGCAGGGAAAGCTTTCCTGTCCCCGCTCAGGGCAGGGCTGCGCTGTGAACCCCTGTGGCTGGGAGGCTCAGGGCCGGGCTTGCCATGGGTACAAACAGCAGTGCAGATGTCCTGGCTTGGGCTTCGTGTTCTAACTGGGAGAATTGATTCTGAGATGCTGCTCTGAGCCCAAGACTCCTCTCTCTGCCCCAGGCAGCCCCTCTGTCTGCAACAGGTCTGCAGCAAGTCCGAGAGCAGAGCACTGCACCACTGCGAGCGGGGCTGGGGAGGAAAACTATATTCTGCCCTCAGAGCTACGCGTGCTGGCCAGGGACTGTGTTTCCAGCCATGTCCCTGGGGACAGTGTACTCAGACACGGGGCCGCTTTCTCTTCTTGGACAGGTGTAACCGCGGGTGGAATAGAGCCTGGTGTGTGAACGAACTCACACCAAACCTTTCTCAAGTGCCGGGCACTCACACACATTCATTCTGGCTTGCTCATCCCACGCACCTCGTGTCCCGCTGAATTTTCCTGCTGGGCAAGTGCTGGCCCCCCATTCGACCCAGCCTCTCTCTCATGCTAATGACTGTCAACGAGAAACAGAGGCCGTGAAGGAGAAGAAAATTACTCCCTGAAAAGGAATTGACTGATCCCCGCCATTTCTCAAGGAACCACTGACCTGTGAATATTTCATTACCCACAATGCTGTGCCATCCATACAAAGTAGTGCTCCAAGGCCACTGGGAACTCGTACGAACCACAAATCTGAGCCAGGGAGTGTGGCCTCCTAGGGTGGCCAGGCTTCAGGGTTGCTCACGGGGTGGTGAACGCCCTCTACAAAGTGAGCCAACCCTCAGCTCTGCTGGTGAGAAAGGGCAGGAGAGGGCTCGAGCTGGGGATCCCAGCCAAGAGCCCTCCTCACAGACACACGGCAGAAGGCTTTTCACTTCCTCGAAGCAGGGTTGCCTTTCAAAGCAGCTGCTGCCAGGCGCTGTCTGTGCTAACCCCAGCAGCTGGGGGGTCTTGCCGTTGTCAGCTGTCCTCTCCACCCCCAGCTCCTGTGATCTAGACCCCGTGAGAACCAAATGCTCTGCCCCAGGTGTGTGTGACGCTCCCAATCTGCCAGGGCAGTGCATCTCTTGCTAGGGCCCCAGGAGATCTCACGGACTGGAAAGACTTGGCCGCAAGCTGCACGCCAGCTCTGGGGCAGGCCCCTGCCAGGCCTGTGCTATGGGCAGGGGCCACACAGGCATGCCCGAGCGCAGCCTTGCCTGCTCACGCCGGAGAGCCGATGGCAGCTGCATGGGACAGCTGGGCAATGAGCAGCCGAGCAATTGCCTGGAGCACCAAATGGAGCTGGGATTGCTCTGAGTCCTTCAGCGCACTGATGCCTCCAGCCTGGGAGAGGGCCCTGGCCAGGTACCGAAGGGTGGAGTGGGGAGCCACAGAGGCTGCAGGTAGCTGTATTAACACTGTAAGGATCTGGAAGGGCAGGGCGGCCCTGCAGCAGCTCCTTGCGAAGGAAGAACTGACAGAAAGGGCCCTGGGGGGACAACAGGACCAGCAGGAGACAGACATTGCTGGGAGAGGTGCTGCCCCACTGAATCTAAACCCACTGTCTGTGGGGAGAGGCCAAGAGAACCAGGCCAGGGAAGGGAGTTTGCCACATACCCAGAGAAGGGAAAGGCCCCTTCTGCTTGGGACCTGTGCCCAGCGCTGGGGGGCCTTGGAGAGAGACCCCTTCTTGACTGCCATGCGAACAGCGGCCTCGCCTTCCCCCACAGACTGGCAAAGCGGCTGGGCAATGGGAGCGCTGGGGCTGGAGGGAGCGGCCACAGCTGTCCAGGGCTGGGGAAGCTCTTCCACTGGTGAAGATGATGATGGGGGCAGAAGGGACAGGGCAACCTTTCATCCCCCAGCTCCACCGACCGGGCCTGGCTGGCAGAGCGATATGGGCTGGAGGAGTGTGGAAAGAAAGGCAGAGTAGCTGAACCCCAGCAGCACGGTCCTGCCAGGGGGATCTGGGAGGTGGATCTCCTGCCAGGGAAAGGCTGGGAGTCCCCGTTGCAATCAGAGGGTGGATCTGAGCAGGCTCATCCCAATGGGAGAGGAAGAGGGGTGGATGGGGGCTACAGTATCTAAACCCAGAAGGACAAGAGAGAACTTCTAATGCTCGCTGTCCGTCCACCCCCAGCCCTCTGCGCCCCTCCTGACGCAGCCCTCTAGGCTGCTCCACACAGACACGGCCCTCCACACTGCCCACGTAGACACGGCCTTGAGTGCTGCCTCCCAAACACACGACCCACCCCACAGACAAGGTTCTCCAGGTTGCCCCACAGACATGGCTCTCTGCACCCCCTTCCCCAAACACACGTCCTCGTGGACTGCCGCCCACAGATACGACGCTCTGCACCGTTTCCGTAGACATAGCTCTGGCTCAGGAATTGCCTTTGTGAGGGCAGGCCTTCCACTGAGTGTGCACGTGCAAACACGAACACATACCAGAGCCCAGCACTGCCTGGGGACTGTGGACGAGAGCACATGCAGTCGGACGCCACACCCGGGCCCGTTCTGGAGTCCTCAAGCGTGGTGACTGCCTGGGCTCACACAGGTGTGGTCCAGTCCCGTAAGCACATCTGGCCGTGACCCAGAGCCCATCCTACACAGGCAGCTGCCCACACGCTGCACCCCTTGGAAATCTCTCCCTCTGCCACTGGCTGTATCCTGCAAAAGCCCCTGTGAGCACCGGTCTCACATCTGTTACACAGCATCATCATTCCCTAACACACTGAAATATACATGAAGTTGGCTGAATGCAGATGACATTGCACCGTTTACTGCATGAATATTTCATGCTGCCTCAGCTCCTAGGTTTCCAGCTGATGGAGTCCCAAGCACATTGCTGGACCCCCTGTTCCCTTCCTGCCCAGAGAAGTGAGAGCATGGGTTCCTGTCCTCTTCCACAGGCAGCAGCAGGCTAGCCAGAAGGGCTCTGCCCCCATTTCCCCTGGGTCTAGATAAGGTCCTGATTCACCTCTGCAGCCTGGGAAATGCATGTGGGCCAGGCTGTTGAGAAGAGCTCAGCCTCAGTTAGCCGCAGGCAGAGTGGGCAGATTTTCAGAAAAGCCCAGCATGTGGGATGGGAGCTCTGTCGAAAAGCTCTCCTGGGGAGTGGGTGCCGAACACCTGGAACCTGGCCCTATGGGCTCATCTTCACTGAAGGGTGAGCTGCCTCCAGTGAGCCCCGCACCACGGAGCCACGCGGGAGCTGTGAGGAGTGTCCGTACTAGCAGCAGAGTAGCTGCGTCCCCAATGAGCTCCTAGCTCGAGTGCCAGCCCGCTGCCAAGGCGCCGACTCTAGCATTTACAGCCGAGAATTTGGCGGTGGCCTGGAGTGGGGATGAGGGCACCCCGCAAGTCAGGCCTGCAGGTAGACGTGCAGTGAAGATCAGCCCTACACCTTGCTGTGCCCTGCCCCCTCCCTCCCTGGGAGGAGCTGACAGAGCCTTCCTCCCCAACTGGGGCAAGGTGGGGCGGGCAGACTCAGTCCCCGAGAGCGAGGCTGGAGGGGTGGCAGATGCCTACCTCTCTGCGGGCTCCGGCAGCAGCGGCTGCTTTGCCCCCCAAGTGACTGAGTTCAGTTACTGTAACCAACTGGACTTTCGGCGTCCGGTCAGCACCACTGATCGGACACGGCCGGATTCCCTTTTAGACCAGACTTTCTGGTTGAGAACCGGACGCTTGTCCGCCTTGACAAGCACCTAGCAAAGCAGAGTCTTGGCCTGTGGCAGCACCAAGAATGAATCAGATGAATTGGCCGGGTGCAAAGCCCTGGCTCCGCACGGACGGTCTGCCTACACTGCAGTTGCAGTGTAGATGTCTGGGCTCGGGCCAGACCCGGGCTCTCAGGCCCTCCCCCTCCACGGGTCCCCGAACCTGTGCTCCACTGCAGTGGACCAGCACTGCAGGCTGAGCTCTGGGAGCTGTCAGTGAGCACAGGCCTGTGCAGGTGTCTATGGGCCGTGCAGACGAACCCCGAGAGGCTACAGCAAAGAGCCTGAGCAGGTGCATCTGCTGGCCAGAGCATCCAAGTGGGAAACCAGCTTCTCTGAGCCCACTTCATGGAGACAAATGGGTGTGAGCCTCAGCTCCCAGGCGAGGGGCTGCCCTCCGAGGGCATGATTATGGGCCCCTAACGGCCCGGGGAGGGGAGAGAGCAGAGACGGTAGAGAAGGGCCAGCTGCTGACCACCCAGGGGGGTGTCTGGACACCAGGCTGGGGAGCAAGCAGAGGGAACATAAGGAAACCTGCATTTATGTCCCAGCGCTCGGGGGTATGCATGCTCTGATCCACCCTCCCTGCTCTGCCAGCTCCCTGCCCTGGGAAGGGGGAATCCCTGTCTGAGCTCAGCACAGAATGGTCTCTAACGGGCCGAGGGGAGGCCAGGAGAGGCAAGGCAGGCTGCTCCCTTCCCTGGCCTCTCAGCTAACTCCTTTGCCTGGAAGCTGCTCCTGCCCGAGAGGCCCTGGGCCCGGATGCTGCCTGGCACTTCACACAGCCTCCGTCCTCCCTGCACTGATGGCCGTGGCGTGCTGTGCCGTGTGTCTCCAGCACCCAGGGGCCGATGCTTGCATCTCCCAAGAGCCGCTCTCAGCAGCACGGCTCGGCCTCACCTTCAGGTCTCTGCCCTGCCAGCCCCGGCCTCTCTCCCCCCACACCACATCCACAGCGCTGCCCAGCTCTCCCCGGGGGCACGCAGCACTCCCGAGCCAATCAGAGCTCTGCCACCAGGAGACACCTGCGTGCACACACGCCAGGGACAGTGCACCCTCAACCCAGGGCCAGCAGCGCACAGCCGACCCCAGGAGAAGGCATGCTCTGCTGCTCAGCCAGCCCGGCAGGGCCATGTCCCTCTCCCACCCCCACTGACGAGGCTCCCAAAGACGAGCCTTCACTCAAACGAGGAAAGTCCCCTGGCCTCCTGCATGCGCAGCTCAGGCTTCCTTCAGAGGGTGCTGCGCCCGGGACAGGGGCCAGAGCAGGTGTCTGGCACAGGTAGGTGCCCCTTTGCTAGTGCTGGCAGGGCTGTATAACCGCCCATTCCTGCCCCGAAGCTCTGGGCTCTCCAAGTGACACACGCAAAGCATCTGTGCTCTCTCCTAGTGACAGAAGCCAGGGGAGCTAGTCCCGACCTGCCCCCAAACCCTGCTACATCAGCCCTCTCTCCTGACCCAGCGCCCCTGGCTGATGGCCGAGGATGAAAGATGAGTGCCTGACAGTCCATTCACCCAACAGGGCCTGGCCCTTCCCATCACCCACGCCTTCTCTGGATCCATGATCCCCTAGCACCACTGCACAGCAGCCTGCCCCATGAGACGTGGCGTGTGTACTCCGCTATCCCCCACGAGAGCCCCACTGAGCACAGCTCCAGACACGCCCTGGCAGGTGCATGGCACCGTGCCAGGCCATTTTCTCACCTCATGGGCACGCGGGGTCTCTGCCGAGCACTAGAACCAGCCAACTGTCAGGCTATTGCAAGCCGTTTGTACAGGGAATAGCGGATGAGATATCTAAAAAGACCTGTCTCCCGAGAGCCAGTCTGTCAGCCCAAGAACAACGCACATCCCTGCTCGGAGCCAGAGGCAGGCTTCAGCATGTAGGGAGACAAAGAACCCCACGAAAAGGGGGGACCGGCCTGGAGGGAGAAGAAAGGAAGAAAGAGAACAAGTGGTTATCCATTGCAGACACAGCTCCTGTCATGCTGGGTGCTGATGACAGGGGAAACCAGCCAGGGCCCAATTAAGGGGCCAGGGCTGCCCCCTTTGTGGGGCCCAATGGGCTCCCCCACCATGGGCCCAAAGAGCCCATGCACTGAGCCCTGGTCCCCGCTCCCTGGACTGGACAACTGCTGCCGGGACTGACCTTTGGGTGAGAAACCTGCGTGAGACGGGAAAGGGCCGTCAACAAGAACCAGCTGTAAACTGCACCCGATGGTTTTCCTCTACCTGTAACCCGTGTTTGAAGCCCTGGCGCTGGCTCAGATGTGAATCTCTCTACAGCCGTTAAAGGAACGCCCTCTGCTTTTATTCTAGACACGTCCAAAGGAGAGCAGTGAACAAAGCTGAAACCACCAACCTGTGGTGCATGGCTTGCTAAGAGG
This sequence comes from Pelusios castaneus, assembly GCA_007922175.1. Classification (NCBI taxonomy): domain Eukaryota; kingdom Metazoa; phylum Chordata; order Testudines; family Pelomedusidae; genus Pelusios; species Pelusios castaneus. The sequence continues at coordinate 10,872,982 of ML685805.1, read as the reverse complement.
CAGCGAATCGCTCTACACTGAGAGCTTCCAAAAGAGAGTGGACGGGAACCTGGAGCGCGGTGTGTAAATCGCTAGCGAGAGCCGAGAGCAGCCTGTGTGCAGACACACTGGAGTGGTAAGTGTGAGTATCTGGTGGAGTCTGGGGCGTCTGCAGCCTGGAGAGTGAAGGGACCGCCCGGGATTAGTGAGCACTGATATTTCCGGCACGTGGGCCTCGTTCGGTGCTTGTCCAGGAACTGCTGCTTATTGCCAGTGAGAGCCACTCGCTCGCTCCCCAGTGTGCCCACTGCCCGAGGCACCCACTGGGCTCTGCACCGCGGGCCAGACAAGGAGCAAAGGGCACAGGAACCAAACCCAGACACATGTACAGCCCAGCCTGCCTTCCCAGCCCCCAGAGCCTGTCCCTCACCCCCCAGCCACCCCCAGCCTGCCTTCCCAGCCCCCAGAGCCTGTCCCTCACCCCCCAGCCACCCCCAGCCTGCCTTCCCAGCCCCCAGAGCCTGTCCCTCACCCCCCAGCCACCCCCAGCCTGCCTTCCCAGCCCCCAGAGCCTGTCCCTCACCCCC
>ML685805.1:10839564-10872016 GCA_007922175.1 Pelusios castaneus | reverse complement strand
GCCCCCAGAGCCTGTCCCTCACCCCCCAGCCACCCACAGCCCAGACACTCTGGCCCCAGAGCCTGTCCCTCACCCCAGGCACACACAGCCCAGACGCCCTCCCTGCCCCCCAGCCCTGCAGAACCTGACTCTTGCCCCCATGCACACATAGCCTACACACCTTCTCACCAGCACCCCACAGCCACATACTGTCCATCCACCTTCCTATCCACAGCCCCTGCCTCTCCCCCAGATGCACAGCCCACACACTCCCGCACAAACAGCGAGAACATATGGTTGGGCTGGGCAGACAAGCAGGGTTGAACCCGCAGACGCATTTCCCCCTTCGACAGGAGAGTGAGGGACTAGCAGGACCCGTTATCCGCACACACAGACACAGGCCCTCCCTGCTGCAAAGAGCTGCCATCTGAAAACTGGCCACCGAAGGAGGGGATATGGCCTGACAGGGGAGTCCACAGAGCAGGGCCATGTACCTGGCGAGTCAGCTCCTGCACTCTGCAGAGCTCCCCTGGAGCCCCCAACTCCTGCCATCCCAGGTGCACTCCCCCCACCAGCTCTGCCAGTCCTGATCTGCAATTCCGGTTAGTCCAGTCTGGGGCTGTGTTTCATGCCAGCCTAGCAGGATGGCCAGCTATTCACTGCGCAGCACTTCTCCCACTCAGAGCTGCATGTGAAAACCAAGGCCAGGGCCTGGCTAGCCAGGGAAGCGGAGCTGGGACTCAGCCCCACAGGAACCCACACTGCAACCCTTCTGCTTTGGCTGCTCCTAGCCAGCAAGGGGCATGTCTAGGTTGCTCCTGTCTGCTGTGCACACCTCTGTTTTACCTGCAGGGAGCTGGCGCCTTTACCAAACACACAGGAACCCGGCTCATTCCTATGGCTCCATCTCTGAAGAGCAGCTGTGCTGGAGAGGACGCACTGTACTGAGTCCATTACTGTACAGACTAGATTTCTAGTTGCTAGAATCTGCCATGATGGATCTTCAATAAATCATTCAAGCTAAACAGCAATTGGCCAAAGAAGGGAATTACATCTGTTCTGTGCTGTCCAAATCTTGCTTTAGAGCATGTGTATTTGCTTGGCTGCAGGCCACTCCTTGCAGGGGGGTCAGCCCATCACCGTCCTAGGCATCACTTGTGCCTCACGTGGTCCCTCACACAGCACGGGACGAGTTGTTCGAGGCTCCCAGTTATTTGTGAGGTCCAGCTGTATTGGTGGCCTGGAGGGTGGGGCTCCCAGCGGCAAGCAAGGGAAACTCGGTGAGGAGTGAGGCAGAAATGTCCACATCCTATCACCTGCTGGAACGGAAGTCAAGCACAGAGACAGAGCTGACATCCTGGGGAGTTTTGGCATTCATCACCGACTTCAGCTGGGCCTCCGTTTCACCCAGTGTGTCCCCAGTGCTTCCCTAGACTGAGGGAAGGGAAGGGACCCAGGGCGAAGCCAGCTGCTTCTTGTTTGCATTGAATGGTGATTTAAACAAACCAAATTCCCAAGGATTGCCATACCCTGGTTCTGAACAGCCAGGCTGCAGCTGGGGGACCAAATTCTGCTTTCAGTTACATGGCTGGGCATCCCCTGGGGCGAAGGAGAACACAGGCTGATGAGGCACTGGTGCGAGAGCCTTTTCCCATATCAAACCTGTACCAAGAATGGCCAATGTGTCGAGTTGTTCATTCCTACTTCCAACCTCAGCTCCTGCTGTGCTTGTTTGCTAGAAGCTGGTCTCATGTGGGTGCCAAGCACAAAGGTGGTTCAGAATGGCCATGAATTTCCCATAATAGAACGGTCCTCAAATGTTCAGGTCTGGTCGTGTGTTAAAGTAGATTCCAGTTTGCAATTGCTGCACTGTAAATGCAGGTGAAAACACATGCACATGCATGCTCACACACTAATATGTGCACACATGCATTACTACGCATGCTTACACACACCAGCACATGCATGCTCACACAGGTGCTACCATGTGCACATATGTAAACATGCAGAGACAAGGTCTCTCACACACAAACCACCCGAACCAGCAGCCAGGAGCATCATTTTTCCTCTAATTACATATTCAGCACTTCTGAGAAAATGAGATTTTGGTAATTCAATTGGACGGAGAAGCAGGGCTGTAATAAAATGAAATTTGTAACAATCGCACAGTTAAATTAGTTAAATGGAGAGGAAGGAGCTGCGGAAAATTGACCCCTCCATCTCCTAGAGACTAATCCGACATTTGAACTGAGTTGTGCTAACAAAGCCCTCAGGCTGTTGCAGAGACTGAGTGAATGAGAGCGAATCAAGAGACGGAGAGGAGAGTGCGTGTGGAAAAGCACAACGGGGACTGGTAAGTCCCAGAGCCCAATGCAAGGCCGAGGAGAGGATTTTGCATTGTTCTTCATAAGGGGCTGGTTTCCTTCCTTCCTTCCTGTCTGTCAGTCTCAGCTTTATCCAACCCCTTGAGCCCAGGGGTGCAGGGTTCTCAGTAACCAGGGTTAGGTCATGACGTTTGCCAGTGAGGGCTGAGACGGGTGAGGTGGTTAAATGGGGCTCTCTGGAAGCAGAGCAGAGGGGAAATGTTCCATTCGCAGCACAGCGGTGGCGAGAAGGACGACACAGCTAAGCTCTGGGGAGCCAGGGCCCAGGCCTGTTAGGCAGAGGGAAAAGTTTAGCCCCTCAACTTTCCAGCAGCAGTGTCAGCAGTGAGGGAGAGCTTGGCCGGGAGAAGCGATTAGAAGGAGCGAGAAAGTGTCCGGATTTATGAAGGGAAAGGTGTGGGGTTTGCAGAGAGCGGGCTGGGAAAGTGCTGAGCGTGGAGCTGGCCAATTCACGCTAGTAAAGTGATGGAATTACAGCGGCAGTAGCCGGTGAGCAGGGAGGGGCCCTCTGTCTGTGTCCTGGCTGTTGAGGCTCAATGGGGCTGGGAAAAGGGAAATCCCACAGCTGTCCTGCCAGAAAGCAGAAGTTCCTTGACTCAGGCACGCTAAGGAGAGTGCTGGAGCTGCCGGGATGTCCCCCGGACTCCGGGTGCCCGCGAGTGTGCAGGTGGCGCTCCCACGGGGCCCGTGCGTGGCCCAGGGCGCAGGTGCCGTGAGCGCAGAGGGCAGCTGGCACTCAGCTAGCCGTGGCAGAGACCTCTCCCTGCCTACTGCAGTGAGGGCAGACTGCAGAGACAGTGGGGCCAGCCCCGGCCGATCCCCTGTTCCAATGGCCAGCTGCCCCCCAGCCAGTCCCAGTCCCACGCACTGAAGCAAAGGCAGCCGCAGGCCTGGCTCTGCTGTTATCATCGCTCGCCCTGGTTTGGGGGTAGGGGGTCCAGGAGGCAGGGGGCTGCCCTGAGAAGATGCCTCTGCTGATGGAACGAGAGCCCAGGCAGCACACCTCTCATGGCACAGGCAGGGGATCAGTTGCAAATGAACTCGTTTCAATATTTGTCTTGCTGGTTTTTTATAAAAGAGGAAAAACAGAGTTTCTCATTTACAAGTTAATTAGCCTCATTAGCTTTAATTAAGAGCACCCCACACAAGATAGATCACAAGTGAACTGCCACCAAAGCCTGCTCCTTCCCATGTGCAGGATGGTCCTCTGCCAGAGAGAAACCTGTTTAGCCCCACACAGCAGCTCCAGGCTCCCTGCACCCTGTCTCGGCCAGGTGGGGAGAGACGCTGACTGCTCTTCCTTCCCCATCGTCTCCTCTGAGCTCCTCTCGGCTTTGTGTGGCTTTCCGGATTGCTGGCCACGCTGCAGGGCTGACATGAACTCACACCGCAAGGGAGTCTAGAGGGCAGGAAACTGTGCCAGTCACTCCTGGGGCCCGGGGAATGAGTGAACAAGGGCTGGCTCTCGGATGTCAGCAGCACGGCGGAAGGACATGAGCAAGAGCCTGCAATGTCCACATCCCCAGTGCTCCGGCTGACCCCCCCACTGCACGCTCCAGGGTGAGAACGACCCAGCAGTGGCTGCTCCTCTCAGCTGCCGGCAGTGATGCCTCCAAAGGAGGAAGAGGGGGTCTCCATGCCTGGCTGTTCTGAACAAACCCTCTGCCGGGAGCCCTCCTGTCACCCTGTCGGACCGGTGGCTGGGGAGGCCACGGCCATGGCTGGGACCCAGCCCTGCACTGCTTTGCAGCTCAGCACGCTAGGCTGAGGCTGACAGCTCTGCAGCGGACTGGGGGGAAGAGGGAGGAGACCAGGGGCCGGGGTGAATGAATGAAGGACCTGTCGGTAAACCCAGGATTTACTAGTGCCTGGAAGTAGCTGAGCAGATGGTGACAGATTTAGGACACAAACTGCCAAAGACTCTTCAGCCCCTTTGGTGAATCACAGCCGACCAGGGGAGATTCATGGGTGCCAACCCACGCTCCTCACCATCTCCTGCCGCTCACACTGCCAGCTGGATAGAGGAGCGGAACTGGGGGGCCGGGGGGGACACGCCACTGCCTTCCAGCCTCCCTGAGCACAGCTGGGGGCCTTTGCTGCACAGAGTTAAATTCTCTCCAGTCTCCACTGGCCGTACCTGGGCCCCGCCCCGCTCTCCTCACATGGAGTCCTGGGGGACAGCATGGCTCAGCTGCTGGGGCAGATATTCCCGGGGGGACTCTTCGCTGCAGCAAGTGGAGTTGAGGGGGCAGGAGGAGGGCCCAGGGCCCCTCCGAAATTCACTCTCCCTGCCCTCCGCTTGTGCAGGGCTCACATCATCAAGGCCAGGGCCACGCAGGCGTGCAGTCTCCACGCGAAGCCTCACAAACAGACTGTCACATGGTCCCTTCAAGCCCTGCACACGCAGACACAGCCGCACACGGCATCTCAGCCAGGTGCCACAGGGGCATAAAGTGTCCCGCAGTGAGTGTCGGGCTTGGTGGAGCGTATTTTCCAGTTTGCCAAGTACACCGTATCCTCTGCTGCGGTCACACCCTCGCCCACCTTCCGCTGCACAATACAGGGAACAGATGTTGCCTGGCGCTGAGAAAAAGCTGCAATCATGTCACTTTGTGTCACTGTCTACTTGGGGAATGTGAGCAGTGAAGGATCGCTGCTCAGAGACGAGAGGAAAATCAGGACACTCCCCACCCACTGCCTGGCCTGCACCAGGGAGACAAAGGCCAATGCTCATCAGCCCTGGCAGGGATCCGTGCAGGGAGGGCACCCTGGCAGGGGGACAGATGGAGGCCTATGGGGGAATGACGGCGGTGGCCCTATGGCCACTCAGGGGCCAGAGGCTTGTGAGGAGAGGAGAGGCAGGGCACAGAGGGCTGGGGAAGCCCAGGAAGCGGCCAGGCACTGGTCCTGCCCTGGGATAGAGGCCTTAGAGGAGGGAACCTGGGCTCACGTCCTGTTTCTCCTTCGGCTGCTGAGGCTGGGACAGCCTGGGAGCTCCAGAGGGGCTTCCAAAGGAATCTCTTTGGCTGGAAGGGGGGTTTAGCGGGAGAGCAGGATGCTCCTGCAGGTGACCCAGGGATGTGGAGGAGTCAGGCAGTGCTGTCTGGCAACGCTAGCAGACTGGATAGCTTCCCAGCCCTCTCCCACTGTGCAATGCCATTGGTCTGGGGGGCCCCCGCCCCGTGGGGCCTTCCACGTTGTAAGAGCTAAAAGCTAGGCCCTTCTAGCACCAGCCTGGCTGGGGCCCCTGCACCAGTCTCTGTGACTCCCGGCGCTCGCTGCAGGGCCGGCCTCTCTAGTTAATCCAATTCCAAAGGGGCAGCCGTGTTAGTCTATTGTAGAAAGACAACAGAGACGAAGTGGGATTTTCTCCCATGGAAGCTCATGCAATAAATACATCTGTTAGTCTTTAAAAGTGCCCCAGGACTCTGTTGTCTTTCTAGTTAATCCGTTCTTGGGGCCAGGGATCGCGTTTCAGTGGCCCTGCTGATTGGGCACAAACCCGGCCGGTAAAGTACCTGGGCTGCCAGCACCTGGCTCTGAGCTGGAAGGGATCTCCAGAGCTGGCTAGTCCAGGAGCCAGACGGGCCACTCTGGAAGCTGCCAGGGAGGCACAGAGGGTGCATGGCCAGGAGACTCGAGCTTGGGGAGGGCAGAGTCTCTGAATGAACTTTGGGAAAGGCCGCTGGGCCTCCTGCAGGCAGCCTCAGAACAAATATGTATGGAAGACTCCTGCTCCTGCTCCCGGGGGCTATGTTTTCATTAACAGCTTGTCCTGCACTCAAGTCCCATCCACAGCCAAACCCCCTATTGAGAAGGTGCTGGTACCACAGGGGCCAGCTCCGGGGAGCTGCTAACAAACTTCTCTGAGCAGACAGGGGGACTGTGTTGTGTGGCCGCTCTCACTCGTGCTAGGCTGGGGCAGTGCAGGATAGTCGTATTGTAACTGCCCTAGGAAAAATGTTCCTCGGGAGTCCGGATCTTAAAAACCAACTGACAACCCGGACGGGCTAAGCTGAGAGCAGCTAACGCCAGTGCAGACCACTCAGGGCGATTCTGCAGTGCAGACACAGCCTCAGATATTTCTCAGGTGCAGAGAGGCCTGACTCACTCCAAAGGACATTTCAGGCCCCTTCCTCCCACTTTATGCTCACCCAGGGCTCCACACCTGCCGCAGGCCTCAAATCCTGGCTGCCTGCGCTCCTCCGTAAGGTGTGTGACTCTCCAATTGCTCCCCAACATACCAGTGATCTCTGGCATCTTTCATTAAACATCTCCGAGCTGGAATGGCAGCAGGACATGTTCATGATCCCAATGGGTCACCCTGGGTTCCTGCTTCCAGGTCCTGCACGTGCCCATCCCCAACTGTGCAGCCCCACGAGCATACAGACCCACATGTGCCCAACCCGTGTACCCGCCTATTTGCATGTACACACATTTGTTACAGTCGTATGCACGGACCTGCTTGTGTGGGCGCATACAAACTTCCCACACACATTCACTTGTACACGTTCAGCTACAAACCCAACTCCCGTGGGCACACAGCCATGCCCAAGTACACAGCCCTTCCCACACAAGTGCACACTCCCAGTTGGTGGCCCCTGCTGTTCGTGTGCAAAGTGGTGCTGTTACTCCCATGGAAATACCTGCCTTGCCATTCTGGATCAGCACAGGTCGGCCTTCCCCAGGCTCCTGTCTCTGCCAATGGCCAGCACCACAGGCGCCTGAGGAAAGCAGATGTGGAGAGACCTGCACTCAGGGAGAAGGGCTGAAGCACTCCACACTTTCCACATTAGCGAGTTAGGCTCCAAGCATTCTGCTTCGCCACATACGTGTCAAGTCCCACTCTGGATCTTGCCAAACGACTGGCCTCAGCAGCCTGCGACAGCGAGTTCCAGAGTTAATTATGTGTGTGGGAAAAGTTTGCCCTTTGAGCCACTCTGAATCAGCCCCATCCCCATCACTGAGTGTCGTCTACTTGGTCTTGTGTCACGAGCCTGGAGAACAGCAGATCCCCATCTCCCCTCTCTAGACCAGTCCTCCGCCTGTATACTCCTTTCTGTCCAGCTCCCTCCTAAAATAACCAATCCGGTCTTGTGAATCTCTCCTGCGAGCAGAGTTTTTCCATGCCCTTGATTGTTTTCATCCCCTTCTCTGAGCTCTCTGCATTGTCCTTTCTGAGATGGGCTGGCCAGCGCTGCACACAACATCCAGATGAGGCTGCACCATCGTAATAGTTCCCGTATTATTCCGGCCCGTTCCTTGGCCATCTGAATGTCGTCTTTGCTTTTTGGCTGCAGCTGCGCACCGAGCAGGTCCTATCTACAGTGACGCCCGGGTCCCTCGCCTGTCTCGAGCCAGCTACTTGAGGCCCCTCTAGGGCGTTCTTGCACTTCAGGCCCTTCTGACCCAGAGGGGAGGCCCATCTCTGATTCCTCTCCTTCTGTCTGCAGCGTCTCATGGTGGCCCCTCAAATGGGGCAGTTCTGAAGCCGCAGATCATGTTCTGCTTGGCCTGTTATTTGTCTGGCCAAAGGTCCTCCCAGCCCAGCATACCCTGTGCGCTAACTCACCAGAACCCCATTTACGGCTGGCAGCAGAGGTAGGGGTGAGGATTCACAGACCCTTCGTAGCAGAACGAACTAGGGGGCCTCAGTGTCACTCTGGTTTTGGAAACCTGCTGGAGGAGACAGAAATGTGCTGACCTGAGCCCCCCACCCAAACCAACGGGATACGCACGTCTGTGCCGGACTGGGAAGACTGTCTACTTAGAGCCGTCAAAGCAAACCCCTCGGCCCACTCCACCCCCAGAACAAACGCTGCGAACAAACAATGGGACCCACATTTCCTCAAAGTCATTTGGGAAATATTGCACCTTCTGGGTTGATTATCACAATCCTGGGGGGTGTTTGTGGAGAGTATGTGGGCAGGCGGTGTGTGGCAGAGTCTGGATGGGCATATTGAGTTTGCTATTGCAACTGCCCTTTCTTCTCTGCGAAGCCGTATCCCTCCACAGACGGACTAGAATACCGGCAAGCGTGCACACATACTAAATCTACGCCAGTCCCCCAGCACTGTAGCATTAAAGCGAGAGGACAGGGATACTGCCAGGCAGCACAGGCCAAAAATGTCATTACGGGGGAAAAACTGGTTTTCTAAATGCTGGCATTAATATAAAGATTTGAATAATATTTTTTTTAATTACCGAATATTTAATTTGGCTTTGAACTTTCCCCCACTGTGTCGAGCCAAGCGGGCTAGGATGGGAACCAGAAAGGATAACCAAATAGTCAGATTTTGGTTTTCAAAGGCAAGTCAAATCTAAGAAGAAACAAACAGCAAAGAGGATGGAAGGAACTGAGATATAAAGAGCGATCACTTAGCTGTAAGATGGGCTGTGAGAAGGGAACGCTGGCACTCGAAACAAACCACGTTTGTAACCTGCCCGCAACCCTGTAGGGAAGGGCTCTTTCAAAGCCCTGCAGCAATGGGCGGCCCCCTTTCTGGGCGGGGGGCTGTCTGAATGACCATTCTGCGCTGACAACCAGTGTGACCCAGAGAGTCAGGTGCCTCCCCGTCCCAACACTGGTGTTAGCCCTTCTGGAAACCAACCAGCTCACACTACGGACTAGCCCTGCGTGGTCAGCACGTATGGCACAAAACTCCCCGTAGAGCCCAGATTTCCAGAACGGGGCCCCAGGGTCCATGTGCCCAGCCTGCCCACTAGCTCAGCATGGCGGCTGGCTTCCGCAGGATTGGGAAGGATCTTTGAGAAGCTTTCACAGTAAGTGACTCCACCATGTGACTTTGAGAACAGCCAGGGTCTCTCCCTCCAGCACTCACGTTCCCCCTGGACAAGACCAAAGGGTAAGAGCCCATCCCCACTGGCTCTGTGAGGGCTCCCTCTCCTCCCATCGCCTGCTCTCTTTGGGGGGCTCCTTACACCTGCGTCCAGCTCCTCCATTTCCGGCACAAGGAAACTCGCGCACACAGGCCCCCAGCAGCCCAACTCGATCCTGAAAACCACTGTGCCGCAGTCCCCAAAGCTGGGCGCTTGGCTAAGGATGTGATACGGAGTCCGGCAGTGCACCATGAAGAGGGCTGTGTAGCACGGCTCCCAGCTGCTGGGAACAAGGAAGGACAGCACAGCTGCTCCTGAGACGCTGATCTGAGCGAACCACAAGAAGAGGCAGCTGCCTTTGATGAGCTATTCACAAACCCCAAAGAGCAAACTGCAGCTGGATTCTCCCTGGCGTTTGGCTAATCAGAGTTTTGCAGACAACTTCATTTTGTGGCTGTCCCAAGAAACGTTAGCACTAGAAAAAATACTGGTACTAAGAAGCCAGAGAAGGCTGGGAGGGGTTCTTTATACTAAATAAACCAATGAGCCTGTCTGTCTGATAAAGTGCCTGTCCCGTTCCCACCGATGCATCCAGCCCAGCCGAGAGGCCAGAATACAGGGACCTGTACTTGAACACAGGGAGTAAAGATTTGATGACTTAATGTGGAGCTTAGTGAAGCTGACTCACATGGTTAGTGTATCTGCACCTGTCTGCGTATATACCTTAATGAGCTGTGTGCTTTACCAACAACGTCTAGGGACAGCCACACCCATAGACCCAATGACTCGGACTTTCTGAACTGCAAAATCAAACTAAGTCCCGAAGTCCCATATAGCTTCCCTCTTTCTCTTTTCACACACACACTATGAGCTATATGCATGTGTACGCACCCCCCACCCCTAAATATGATGGATCTAACACACAAACATTATGAGTATCTAATTTTCCACGTCCATCCTCGGTGCAAAGAAAAATAAGTCTGAGCTAAATGAATTCCATTGGTTTTGGGTTCTGCGCAGGTAAGAGGTGTCCAATCTGCCCCTGTAAGCATAGTTCCATGGCTGTGGATGGCCGATACACTGGTTTTATTATTGGGCGGAGGCTTTGTTCAGAGGTCTATCGATGTCATTCACATGTAAAATCCATAGTGAATTCCAGATATAAACTAGCGATGCAATAAATGAACTGGTGTATGTTTAATAACCACAGCATGCCATGATCCATTACTAGGGACCCAAGTAGGGCCCAGACGGGTACTATGAATAAGTATGAGGGGACTGCTGGCCTGTTGATCCCTTTCCACATGCTCCTTGGGCTATTTATAACGTCTTTTTGCCTGGCTTCTTCTTACATTGACCAAAGAATCCGTCTCCAGTCCTGAATGCAGAACCTCTGCAACAGCCAAACACAAGGGAAGAGGAGAGAGATTCGGGCCTGTATCTCGCTTGCTATATGGGTAAAATACCAATGCCAAAACCCTCCTCTGTAAGCAACATTTCCAAACCTGCTGCCAAAGAGCAAGAGGCTTTTGGGAGAGCAGAGAGCGTCTAGAGACCAGGTCCAAATTCAAAGGAACAGGGTGATGAAAGGAACAAGAACTCATTGGGTGCAAATGGGAGGGAGTGTGAAGGAACCGCAAAGGAGCTGAAAGGCTCTCGGCTGCCATTCCAGCCCCTGCCAGACCAGCCAGCAAAGCCAAGCCACCCTGCCGGCTCATTCCATGGCCACACCAGACCGGGAGGCGACGGGCCAGCAGCCCAGCTCAGAGGTTTGCAGATTAAACTGCTCTGAAACAGGAGCACAAGCTTTCACGACAGGCAGAGAGAAAAAAAGGAACTCTATTTTGACAATAAAAATGCCCATCACTTGGATTCCCTGAACAACGGCTCCTGGCCTGAAGCTGGCTGCATGGTCAAAGGCAGAAACCAGCGTTGCTGTCCTCAGACACTCAGCAAAGCTCTCCGGTGAGCACTGGGAACTTGGGGCCAGTCATATCTGGAGAGAAGAGCAGAGCAGACAGTCCCAGGGAGTCCCCGGACCAGGGAAGGAGAAACGGACATTTAAATACAACACCCCCCTGGCTTTCCCAAAGCCCTTCTCCCCAGGAAGATGCTGTCCGGTTTAAAGAGTAGCTCCTGTCCCTTGGCCCCGCCTGGCTTCTGGCCTGCATACACTGTCACTGCTCAGAGCGTTCCTGCTGTATACCCAGCAGTGACACCACGTCTTTCAGAATCCCCCTTTCCAATGGATTCTGGAGCTAAGCCATTGGGCTCTCGGAGCCGCTCTAGCCTGGACACAGCTGGATTCACAATTGGAAAGTCTTTGCAATTTTTTAAAGAAATGAAACCAGTGCAGCCTTCCCAAACAAGGGCTTACACCAACACATGGCACTCCCAGCCCTCCAGAGCCTGCTGGCAGGTGAGATGCACAGGCCGCAGAGAGAGCGGTTAGGATGCTACGAATTTAACTACTCAAAGCACAAAAGGACTGGCTAGCCTGGCTGGGATGGGAGACAGTTTCCGATGCAGCAATGAGGTTTTGAAGAAAACACTTCCTACCCCCAGGGCTCAGCAGCACCAGGACAAGCAGACAAGCTGAGAACAGAACCCAGGCACGGTAAACCCCAGCAAGAAGTTAAGGAACTAAAGTAATGCGCAGGGGAATTCTCCAGCTCTGAGAACAGCACCATGTCCTGGGATTCTCCTGGGCCAACCAGACCCGCTGCGACCCTTTTTGACGACCAGTCTGAACCAACTGACAGTTAATCCTCTCCCTCCTACACGGGTTAGACGGGTAACAGATTTCTTTCTTTCTCTCCCCTCCCCAGTACAGAAGCAACGCTCTGGTGAGCCCGTATTTCCAAAAGTTGCGGTTTCTCCTCCTTGGCTGTGAGGAAGCGAAAGTGCGACTCTGCATTTTGCACCGTGACAGCAGCTCAGCCCTGGCCAGGCACAGACGCCCAGCATGGAGCAGAAACCTCCGCGGAGTAACTACAGCCCCACAATAACCCTCCCAACCTCTCCCCGTGCCAGCCAGGCAGCGCCAATGGGACGGGCATGGCCACTCGGGCTGGGAGGAAGGGGTTAGCTCTGACCATGAGCTGGCCAGAGAGCACGTGCAAGCTTCAAAGCAGAAACCAAGCGGGGGTCACTTACCTGCTGGAGGAAGAGGAAGGCTGGTGGGCAGGGGAGAGGGTGAGGAAGCATGCCTGAGTTGGAGACAAGGAGGCAGCCCGAGTTAGCCATCGAGCACAGCATGTGTTTCCAGTAGCCTCCGAGCTGCTCGCAGTCAGTTTCGTCCTCTTCTGTACACTCTGCTTATTCTCTCCCCCCACCCCGCTTTTCCTCCTCCTCTGTCCCCTCCCCTCCCCCTTGTGGTGCTATTTAAGAGGATCCATCTGAGGAGCGCTTGCTTGCCCTCTGCTTCCAAGAAGGAAGAACGCTCGGCTATTTACTTGGGTGCCATTAGCCACTGGCACTGAATGAGCGGTCTGCAAAGGAGGGGGCAGAAAGGGAGGGAGCGAAGCCGAAAGGGGTGGGCGGGGGAGTCCCCTGTGCATTCACACATCAAACCGAGCTGCTGGAAAATGAAGAGAATCCATAATGGCATGAGAACAGCTGATCCCGCACTTAACTCCTCCGATGCTGCAGCCCAGTCGCAGGCTGTTCTCCCCAGCCCTGAGCCCCACATGCTGCGGGGCTGCCCTGATGCTTGGTGGGGGTTTGGCGGGGATGGAGCTGGCCTCCTCTCCAGCTCCCGCCTGAGAAGAAAATGAAGATCTTACCAAGCATGTGGGTGATGCAATCCAGGCACAGACGCCATGGGGAGGCTGCTGCCACGCTGAAGTCGGCACTTCCAAACTGAGCCCAGCCAGCCCCTCACTAGCCTGCCCCAGCCCTGAACTTCGGGATTCTCCAGGCACACCCAGGAGTGTCACAGCATCACCCCGGGACGCACGTGTGCAGACACAGCCGCACGCTGAGGACAGACACTTGCTCACAGGAAGACACACAGATCTGCAGGCACATGACGCCATGCACTGTGCACACACAGACCCAGCCAGGCAGCCGTGCATTGCACACACCTACAGCCGCAGACATGCACACCCACCCAGAGGGAAGCCAGCCAGCCTTTCCTGAAAGATGAGCTGCATTTGGCAGGGGCCATGGTGAGCGCGTCACTCTCAAGTGCTGGATGGCTTGTCCCAAAGACATGTAAATAAATCTCAGCTCCTCGGGCAGGGCCCGTTCCCAGCAGCTTTGAGGGAACCGCGGGCCCCATGAAGTTGGCCAATACTGGTGCAGGGTTGACAAGGCACTTTACCTCTCACGGTCAGGAAAGGCACTCCTATTTCCCCATTACACAGCTCCTTTCAGGGCACATTCCTGCTCAAGGGGATGGCCTAGGCTTCAACAGAGACCAGCCCAGAGCGTCTCAGCCACCATCGTCTCTAGGCTGTGCAGTGAGGACGTGGCCCAAGCCCACGAGCGGGGTTCACTGATGCAGCTAAGATTTTGTCCTAGCTATTTTTAGTAAGGCAGGCAATGAACGTGTTGGAAGGCAGAGTCTGGCTGCCCGGGGCTGGAGTCACGGAGGTCCTGGAAAATCATGGAACCCATGTCCTCCAGGAACAACTCGTAACCCACCCCATGGACTCTCCCAGCCCAGATCCAAACACAGTTTGAACCTGTACCAATGCACAGCTGGTCAGGGGCACACACAGTATGTGTGTCTCTCTCGGGCACCCCAGCGAGAACCCAGCTGTCTCTGCGGGTGGGAGACAGCTACCACAGGGACAGACCGTGCTTGGAGCTGTACGGAAAAATTACTCTGCTCCTTTGAGGCCCTACAGAACGCTGCCCTTCTCGCCTCATGCTTCACTGGAGCCATTTCACCTCAAAGCCCCCATGCCAACAAGCTGGTAATTCTTGCCCTGTGTGCCCAGCTCTCAGCACCATCCAAATTCCAGGCCACTGAGAAGAGCTCCAGTGTGGGAGCTCAGCCACATGTGGAACAGGATCTCATGCCAAAGAAAGTCGGTTCTCTCAGCGCTGCCTGGAGCCCACATGGATCGTGGCTTTGGTGTCAGCCAGCCACAAAGCAGCCTCGACTGGTTTGTGCTCATATATTTGGGAAACCGAGTCCACTCTGGCTGAGTGGGATGCCCAAAGGTTTGTTTCTGCCAGCAGCCATTGAGTCCAATCTTCCCTGGCACCATCCAAATGTGGCCGGCTGTGCTCAGAGGCTGGGCTCTTCCACAACATCCTCCGACAGGAGAGGAATGCAGAACAGGGCCAGTGCCGAGGGGCAGGCTGCTTCGGAAAATGGCTCAAGCCATCTCTGCCGAGGCCTCCGTAACCCCAGAGGGTCACACAGCAGCACTCACTGAAAGTGCCCCTGGCTGGCAACGAGCTCCATTCACCTCCTGAGATGGGAACTGGCTGCAGTTACCCGCATTTCCACAGGAACTTGTCCTCTACAGTGCCCACAGGGACCCTGGCTCCCCTGGCTCCCCAGCTCCAAGTCCAGGGGCTGGTTCTGGAGGGAGACAGAAGCCAGGCTGAATATCCTGTGCTTCTCACAGTTCAGATGCAGACTCAGGGAATCTGGAGGCCCAGGACTCAAGAACATCCTTCCTGAGCAGACCTGTTCCCTCACTGTCTCTGGGTTGCGCTGCAAGACCACCCCCCCTTCTGCACAGAGCCTGGAGGGAAGTGAAGCCCACTAGGGTCTGTGCTCTAATGGCCCACGACTGAACCTGGGGCAGGGAGGAGAAGTGGCCAGGGCCTCACGCAGGGACGCATGCACCCCGGGGCTGGAGAGTTGACTGCTCTGAGAATGGGTGGCGCTAGGGAGCTGACCCCATTCAGTGACTGGATGCTAGGGTGAGATGCGCTTTCTTTGTGCAGAGGCAGGCAGGCGAATAAAGGGGGAGTCCTCTGAAATCAGCCATACTTGCCTCTAAGGCCCAATGACTTTTGCCCTGTCCTCTGCTGGCAGTGACTCAAAGACACTCCCAGCTGGTGCCAGCCAGGGGGACCCTTGCACCAGCTGGCAAGAAAGGCTAAAGATGGAGACTGAACTGCCCTCTGACCTGCTGGGTCTCGGCTGGGAGTAGGGCTGGTATATTTCTCTGCCCTGTGCTCCTCCAGCTTCCCAGCCTGCTCCAGTGTCACCAGCATAACACACTCTCACATTTACCCTGAAACACAGCTCACCCGGGCCCTGCTCGGCCAGGGGATGGGAGCAGTAATTCCTTCTGCGCCATGCTAGGAGACTCAGGAAGCTGCAGAGCTCTGGTATGCCCGCTCGCCCAGCTCGGGTCTGGATCTGGCCCCCACCACAGGAAGGAACACATGAGCAAATACTGCCCCCGACACTGCTGGGCGCGTCCGCTCTGGCTCCAGCACTATTCAGACTCCAAGGAGTTGGCTTGCCAGGTGGGGGCCTGGTCGCCAAGGAAGGAGGCCCGCTTTGCAGAGCTCAGTGCTTGTCCTTCTCCCTTTGCCTCCAGCAGCAGAGCCCGGGCTGGGCTGGGGAGGGAACGACAGACCACAGGGCAGAGAAATATACCAGCCCTACTCCCAGCCGTGACCCACGGGGAACGAGGCACTGGCACCTTCCTTCAGGCTGTGGTTGGTGGAGCGTGTTGGTAAGAAGGCTACGTCTACACTACCATTTGTGAGCAAGCCACCCCGAGCGATGTCCCGAGCACGGCATGGACAGCCTTATATTGGCAGGAGAGCATCTCCCGCCCCCACAGCTGCCTCCACGTGCTGGGAGTGGCTAATTATGTCCACATGGAGAGCTTCAAAGCGTCTGACGAAGTGGGATTTTCTCCCACGAAAGCTCATGCGATAAATAAATCTGTTAGTCTTTAAAAGTGCCACAGGACTCTCTTGTCTTTCTACAATAGACTAACACGGCTCCCCCTTTGGAAGATGGCTCTCCAGTGCAGCAGAGCCTGAGGAGCAGCTCCAAGTCTGCACCCAGAATGCAGGAACCACCAAAGATTGGGGCTAGCTGGCAAATGGAGCCTCCCAGAGGGACCTGCCAGCATCGTGAGCCCTCACTGCAGCCCAGCGGAAACCCCGGACAGAGGAAAATCTCCATGGAAGGGAAGCTTATTTATCTATTTAATTAAGATGTGTTCACCAGGCACACAGATTCCGTTCCATCTGTCTCACTTACAGCCACGTCCCAGGAAAATTAAACATAATAAATATCAGGAGGAGGAAAGCAAAGGGCACATGTGAGAGATGTGATCAAAGGCAGAAGTTGCACAGGGCTGCAATTCTATACTTTCTTTTCTATTCTTTCTCTTTGGCCTCTGGGGATGGGTCAGCCCTGCACTCACATGCACAGGATGGGGCTGGCATTCTCGCCAATCAGCACTATTTTTTAAAAAATGTATTTTAAGCAAGCTCTCGAGGGCTCCTCAATTTTGTTTTCTGCAGCAGGAAGAGGGATTCAAAGTGGGAGAAGAAGGAAACTCCTCCACTCACTGATTCCAAACCTCAGCAAAGCGGAAGAAGAGGCACTGGAGGGTGTCAAGGGAGAGTCAATTCCAAGCTGAAGAGGGAACATATGGCCTGACAGCAACGTATTCCTTTGGGCTCCTGGAAGGCAGGTCCGCTAGCCCAATGCACACTTGTAGCAACTGAGATACTCAGGAGCTGGATGTTCACCAGGAACATTTAGCTTCTTTTTGCAACATCAGGTTCAAAGTCAGCAGAGCTCTGGCTTTAGATCCGTACATGGAAAGGCTTTGAGGAACCCTTTGTGCTACGCATAACTCCGCCACTGCCCAGGGAACTCTCCCTCCTCCCCATCAAGGATCCAGGGAGGGTTTGAGGTGCTAGTCTGGGACTTGCCTCAGTCTCCCCATTCAGCCTGCATGGGCCTCAGTTCCCACCTGTACAATGGGGATATCTGCAGGCCGTGCTGCCCAGGGGGACTGTGGGGAAAACAACATTAACGACAGGAAGTGCTCAGCTCCTGTGGTAATGAAGACCTTAGCGAGAAAACAGGGAGCGGGAACGTGGGGGCAAGGTTACCTCAGCTCTCAACTGGGCGTCCTGACACACGCCTAAGGGCAAGTGCAGCACAAAATGAGTGGACCAGGACCCCGCCCAGGATTAGCAAGGGGACTGTGGGCCAGGCTCAGGGTAATCTGCTTTCCCATGTCTCTCAGGACTCAGAGAGCTGGCTCTGAAAGAAGGACATGGGGATGGAGCCTCCAGGAAGCAAAGCACATGCCTAGCCTGCTCCAGGCCCCTGACAGCTCCGGCATCCAAGCTCAGAAATTCAGCGAAGGCTGCGGGGGCTCTCAGCACACCCCTGAGCTGCTGTGGAACAGGGGCCGCAGCACCAGAGCTCAGCCAGGGCTGAGGGGAAGGGCTCTCAGGTCCCTTCCTGCTGGAGTCCAACGTGCTGAGAGCCTGCGCCCCGAAACAGCGGTGCCATTGACCTGCCCAGCAGGGAGGAGATGATGGGGAAGAGGGCAGCACAGGATGGCTGCAGATGCAGGAGTGCAGCCGAGTAGGCAGACCCATCCTTCCTGACTGGCTAAGGTGGCTAAAAAGAGCGATGACAGGTACCGGCCCACGCCAGGACGGGTGTGCCACGGACTCACGTCGCCACGGACTCATTCTGCATCTCCACTGCCCCCTCTACTGGCTCCACCTAGATCCAAGTTACCTGAGCCGCAATCCTGGCCACACCTCTTTTCCATCCGCGGGTCAGACCCTTCGGAGAGCAGCAGAGCCCACGCCCATCTTGCTGGGAGTGCAGGGTCTCTGGGCACGGCACACTGGGAGAGGCAGGAACAGCAGGAAACAAGCTCACGTGCTATCTGCACACACTGCTCTTTTCCTGCGCCCGATGCCCAGCTCCAGGGCCATCTCCTCACACTGGGGATGTCCTTCTTTGGAATATTCAGGCATATGAATACAGGGAGGAGAAGTGCTTGCATGCTCGGAGCTGTAATTTCTCTGGAGGGGCCTCGTCTGAGGCCTGGAGAAAACCCACTGATGCACGTGGCACTGTGAAAAGGAAATCAACAGTGCCTGCATATGAACGCTACAGCGTGGGACAGACATGCCTTCTGCCTCTGCTTTATGAGAGAGGCAGAGATGGAGCAGGAGGTCCTGAGCTCTAGGCAGCTCATCCGACGGACGCAAGCTGACCTCTTCCATTACAGCAGGCTTACACATGCTCACCAGAGGCTCTTGGTCTACTGGAAACACTGGAGGGACCCTGGAACATTTCAGGGGGACATACTGGCTGTCATCTTCCACTGTCACTGACCAACAACTGCCCAGAGGAGGTGCCGGTGGTAAGATGTACCCTGCGCTGTATAGCACCTTTCAGACCCGTGGATCCCTGGATGCTTTCAGAGCTAAATAAAGAGGAGCAGCAGCTTATCAGAGAAATCCTGAGGCAATGGGAAGGGTTTCAGCTGGGATGGAGAATTAACAGGAGAGGAAAACGGGGCCACGTCCTGAGAGCTGCAGAGGAGACGGCTCTTGCACCTACAGTGGCCAGTTTTTGTGTTTTGTTTTGGGGAAAGGGGCTGCATTCTAGTAAAGTGACCGAGAGGAGGAATATTTTAATGGCACGGAGGGAGATGGACGAAAGCGAGAAACCACTGAGCCTTTCAAAGCTGTTTGATAGAGGACAATCTGTGGGGTTTTTCACTCCCATGTCTCTGCAGGGTCAGGACCACCCTTCCACTCAGAGCAGACACACCCAGCCAAGCCCCTCTGCTTTCCCTGGGCCCTCTCTTCCTGCCAGGGTGCCTGTGTGCTCCCGGCACAAAAACACCTCGCAGGCAACTTCCTTGCTGCTTCTTCCCTGCATCCCAGCCCACTCGCGCCTGCGGCCCCAGATGGCAGCTTCCGCCTTCATAGCCGGCTCCTCCTCCAGCTGCCGGAGCCATCAGTGAGGCCCAAGCCAGTGCCCGGTGACCTCACGGAAGGAGCATAAAGGAGGGGTCTCCAGCAAACCTCTGGGGCAGGAGGGAAGGGAGCAGGAATGCAGGGAAAGCCCCAAAACGTCGATGGGAACCATCACGTGTCCGCTGGGCTTGTCTGTGGCAGGGGAGCTTTGGAGATATGTCCCTCTCCTGAACTGGCGTGGGTCATCTGACCGGAAACATGGCGGAGCTAAGACAGAGTCAAAGGAAACTAAGCACGGCACACTTGGAGCTGGGCCTGGAATTGTCTCTGGCCTGCCCCGTGGGCTGCGTGGCAGGCAGCCTGGTGGAGCATGTGCCTAGGAGCTGGTTTTCGGGTGCTTGCTGGAGAAATTCCCCCTCCACTCCCCAGGGGCGTTGAAGGACATGGGGTACCGCTTGAACCCGTACTGCATTAAATGGACTACCGGCATTGCTGACTGAAGCCAGATGTTAGCCAGGCAAGCCTCTGCACACAGCTCTGCCCTGACCGGCCCCCCGCTCCACAGACGTTTGATTCTGGGGAGCTGGAGGAAAAGCCAGAAATCTGTCATTTCTTTGGATTTGCTTTTATTTTCTTCGGAAAGATTAAACTCATGCCTCTCAGCTCTTCCCCGGTATAACGGCTATTCTTCTGGGACCCCCAAAGATTCACATCCTGGGGCAGTTCAGAGGAAGAAAAGACAACTCCCGTACACACGTGGGAGGGGCAAAGACACATTTCAAACAGACGCTCGCTCCATCTCTTTCTTGGGGCTCCCAATCTCAAACCACTTAACAGCTTTTTCAGGGTCAGCCACACGTAATAAGAGCACGTGGACGGAGACAGTGGCTCTTTCTTCTCTCTCCACAAAGGGGCAGGTTAGGACTCTTCCCTGGGACTGCAGCGTGAGCAAGGGGAACGGGCACAGTCCTCCTCCAGGTGTGTCAGCAGCACTGTGTCAGCAGCAAGAGCAAGCACTGCTTAGTTACACTGGAGGAAACGTCTCACTCGCACGCGCAGCCGAAAGGCCCTGACCTCTGCCGTTACAAACGCTGAATAAATACTGGCCAAAAGTTCCCACTAGCCCCTGCTTTGCCCCAGCCACCCACACCTGCTCCCATTCCAGCCCCAGCACCAGAGTTCTGGGCAAAGCAGGGGCCCCACACCAGCACCTGCTACGCTGGGGAGCTGGGCACAGCAAGATCTTGGGGCCCTTGGGAAACTCCGGAGAGCAGGCTCCATGGATTTCCCCCAGGCCTGTCACCTGAAGACTATGCAGTGGAAAGTTGTAGCCTAGGCCTGTCTCACCCAACTAGCCTCTTATGGAGCAGAGAGAGAGCGACCTTAGGGCCTGCCCCAATGCAGTGGCCCACAGCAGCCCCGAATGGGGATTTCCCGGGGAAGGGGAGTCCTGCACACCATTGCTGCCTAATGATGGCCTGGGTGGCCTTGGACTGTGCAGAAGTCTGCTTCCGAGATGGGATCCTGGAGTAATATGGAAACCCCCCAAAGAACACAGATTTAAATACCTTGGTGAGGCCTCCTGGCAAAGGGCCTCTGTGCCAGCTGACCCTGGGATCTACATTCTCGTCCCCAGAGAATGGTAGGTGGGGTGCCGAGGGAGTGCAGGTCACACGGTTTGCTAACAGCACTGGAAAGCGTCAGTGCAGATACTGCGTACGGAGTTATGGATGTGTACAAGAAACATGTCTGGAAGTCTGCCTCAAGGCAGAGCAGACAGACAGACAGGTTTTCTGTCAGACAAGGGAGGTTTATTCACCCATCTGTCTCTGTCAGCATGTAAACTGAGCTGTGTAACAGCATGGAAGTGACATTTACACACAAACTCATTGGGGGCAGGTGCCCTGCAATCTAAAGGGAGACAGCACATCCGAGAACAAGTGCGGGGCAGCTTATCCTGACTGTGGGAAGAGACAGTGAACTTTGGGGGGTGTACGAGAATGCACGAAGACACCCCTTTATCCTGCAGCTAGGGGATTTTTCTCATAAAAGAGGGTCACAAGCACCTGGGACGTCAGCTCGTTTAGTCTCTAGAAATGATGTTGTGCATCTGTCTGATACGGAACTTGTTTCCATGTTCCAAAGTCTCCTTTGTTTCATTTCCATGATCCTTCCTCACTATGGCCTGACTCTTTGCTAATCCATTTATTCTTCTTTTTGCTATAATTAGAGCTCAGCGCAGAGGCATTATATAAGAGCTGAGCCAGACTTGAACCGGACAGGCGGGTGTGTTCCCTAGTCCTTGGGGCCAGCACAGCAAAGATGATGGGCTGAGGAATGCTGCCAGGGGCCCCGGGATGGGGGTGCACCTACTATTAACCTGCAAGGCATCTTGTCTGGGGGGCTGCCAGGCTGGCAGCATTAGGGAGCTGACACCAGCTAAGGACAAGCAGGCATGGGGTAACAAGGTACTCCCAGGCCTGGGCACCGTGAGAACCACTGCAGGGTTCAACCCCCTAAAATGTTAACCTGGGCCCCCATCCACACCCCACCTCACTGCAACAGGATTCATGCTCTGCCAACTCTTGAAACACCTGGGCCCAGAAATGACCCAAAATAGCTCCGTGCCGTACTCCTAAAGGGAGCTCCTCCTTCAGCCGAGGAACAATGGTTCCAAACAGCTACGGCAAAGGCAGAGCTCAGAAAGAGGGCTACCTTCCTGTCAGACAGCTGCTCTCTCCAGACCACAAGACCACCACGCTCCCCTCCAAGGAGGTCAGCCAGCCAAGAGAACGCCTCTCCTGACTGCGCTGCTCAGCCAACTGGGCAGCGCTCTGTGGCTGCAGTCGGCTGTGCTCCAGCGAGGGGAGGTGCGGTGGGGTCACGCTGCTGGGGCTGGGGCTGGCCGCAGGACTGTCTCCACAGCCCCTTTGGTCCCTGGCCTGCTGCCCAGATTACCAAGCTGGGGCCATCTCAGGAGGAACCTGACTCGAGGCTCTGGCCTTGCTGAGCCGGGCTGGAGAGGAGACAGTGGCCAAGATGTGAGAGGTGCTGACACCGTTCCCAGACTCAGCAATTCAGTTATTTTGCAGCAAAGAAGCGATGCTCCAAATGCTGTGTCAAGCGGGGAGGGATTCGGGGCTTCTCCTTGTTGTGCCCAACAGCTAGGGAGGAAGCGGGGCCCCGAGAAGGAAGCCAGACCCTCATTGTGCTGCTGAGGGCTCAGGGGACAGCAGAACAGCCCGAACTCTTCAACACCAAAGAGCTGCCCAATAACCCTGACACCCTGGGGCAGGCCGGGACCTATGGAAGCTGCTTGTAGATTCCACCTGCAGCCACCCATCCCTGCCAGGAACACGGGCCACAGCGTCTCTACAGCCACCCCACTGGGGCCGGCTGCAAACTGATGCCTCCAGGGAGGGCGGGCAGGCACCTTCTCCTCCCTTGCCTCGTCCTTTGTCTAGCGGTGGCTTTCTCTCTGCTCCTCCTCACAATCTCCTTACCTCTGACATCCCAGCTTTTGTGTCTGCAGCTCCTAACCCCCGGAACAGCCTCCCCCAGCCTGTCAGCCATTAGCTCTTCATCACCACCCTCTGCTGAAGACATGGCTCCCATGGTCACCCTGTGCTGCTCTTTACCATCGAACTCCCGAGAACCAGGCAGTTTGTACGACGGGATGACGCAAAGCATAAAGGGTCACAAAGAAAAGCCCATGAGGAAAGTTCCTGAGAGTTTTCCTGGGGAGTTTCTGGACTGATTCTTTTTCAGACCTGAAGGCAGATAATTGCCCTGATTCTGGGCAAGACGCCATGGGTCTTCTTTTACTCCGTGCACCTGTGACCACCCCTGACAACGTGCCGAGGGAGGTAAAAGGCCACTGACCGCGAATGGTGGCATTTTACATCCCCTCCACACACTCCGCCCTGTGGTGATGCATGCTGGAGGTACAGGGGACGGGAGAATTGGGCCTCGCAGGCAATTTTCAAAAATGCTGAGTCTCAACTCAACCCTATTGCAGTGCTGGGTGTGCTCAGCTTTCTGAAAACCAGGCCCTGGGTGTCTCAACTTGGGGTCCCAGAAAAGAAAAGGCCCAAAATCCAAATCCAAACGGGCAATTTTGCAGATTTTAGGCCTGAATGTTTTCTCATGAGCCTCAGTTATTAATCTTTGGGACCAAAAACCCAGGGTGGAGAAAAGGCTGCTGAGCCAGTAGGAGAGCAAAAAGGGGGTGGCACACCTCTGATGGGTGGAGGGAACGGGAGTGCCGCTTGGGGCTGGGGCGGCGGGGATGCTGTGTGTGTGAGATGATGCCGGCCACGGGACCTTGCCTAAGCAGGAAAACCAGTCAGAACAGAAGACCTGGAAAGATGAGGCAGGAGGTGCCCTGAAAGATGACACTAAATCCTCATTATAAGGCTTTTTAAATGCACAGACAGGATATTAGCTCTTAAAGAGCTTTGAGGACTCCAGGGTAAACTTTAAAGATCATAATATTTATAGAACCCTCCTTCCACGACCCCCCTCTTTATTCCTCCTGCAATTACTGCTGATTTGAAGACATTCTACTTTGGCATCACAGCCTGTTGTGGTGTCAATTACAAAGCCGCTTGCTGGTAGCTGCCACTGCAGAATTTCCCTGCAGCTCTGCCAATAGTGACCACAGCGCCAGCCGCATGAGGAAACCAAACCCTAACACTTCCCCCTGCAGCGAAGACTGAGAAACTCCTGGCGTGCCCAAGTGGGGAACAACACTCCAACCATTACCTCACTGCCCTTGGGAGCCAAGCCCTCGCTGGCCCTTCTCCTGCATGGAGACGGACAGACCTCTCCTTTCTCCCACGAGGCCCCTCTCCCACACTCTCCAGCAAAGACAGCAGAGCTGCCTGTGTTACCCTTACTGGGAGGAGAGAGATCCCAGAGCAGGGAAGAACCGCTTTGTGCGGGCTCATCCTGTGTAGTTGCTGGCATTCCTCCACTGCAAGCCTGCCCTGGATCCAAGCAACTCTCAAGATGCTGTTTACACCCCTAGATGGACCAGATCTCATCCCAAATCAAGTCCTCTTCCCCCAGCTAGCCCAGAACTTCCACTCCAGATATCCCTTCTCCAAATGTACTCCGTCCCTCCTCTGACAGCCCAGTCCCGTGCAGGACCCCCCTGGAACCTGGGCCCCAGGTCCAGCTGAGACAGGAGCTGACTGCTGGGGACCCCCCCAAGTCCTGCAGAGAATTTATCCCCCAACAGAAAGGGGCTCTTGGGTCCTGCCATGCTCCTGACCAGCACAGGAAAAGGGCTGCACAAAGACCTCGCATGACACAGCATCTTCAGACCAAAAACGACTTCCCTGAGAAACCCTAGCTTCACATCAGTCCTCTCTCCCCTGAGTGCCTTTCCTCTACCTCTTCCCTTCATCCTGCTGTAGTCCTCTCCATAATTCTGGGACCTGCAACGGGCTGGAGTGTGGAATTCTCTTCCTATGGCTGTGTTTCCAGTGGGAGTGAGCTGCATGCCGGCCTGCGCCAGCGAGGGTCTGTGCAAGTTGGGGCATGGGTTTCATTTTTTTCTAGGGCTTTGAAAGCATGAAAGTTCCTGGAAAAGATCACAAATATCTGCCAGAGTCTTTCTCTATGTGTCAGTGCACAGCAGAGACAGGCACCACCTTGCTTAGCCACCCACGAGCTACCCCAGAGCTGTGGGCACTGGAGAGAGCCCCAAGCTCTGGCCTATGGAAGCAGGCAGGTTTAGCAGCTATATTTTGCCAAGGGAGAGAGGCATCGGGTCAGAGTCCGTGGCAGCTCAGTGTCCGTGTCACTGTTACGCTAAAGAGTTTCTCAGTTTACACACAGCGCAGCCTTGCTCAGCACCTTGGCTACCAGCAAAGGGCATGCCGCGCTTTCAGCCGTATAAAAACGCGCTCTGCTGGCTGTCAACCCTTTCACCAGTCACTCCCCAAAACACTGAGCCGGCCAGCCCCCTCAGCAGGCTCCTGTGGGAGAGACAAGGGCTTGCGGGACTGCAGTATGCACAACCATACAGTAGTAAAAAAGATCAAAGCTACCGCGGGTCAAAGCGCCACCTAGCCATGGCTGGCCCTGGTACGTGCTCCATCCACTGCTGCTGTTACTTCAATCAAGCACTCCAGCCTCCCCCGGACTCAGGCTGGGAGCCAGTGCATATGGTGGGGAGAGGCAGGACACGTTGGGAGCCCTCTGGAGAAGCTCAATGCACAGCCACTTCTACATGAAAAGGTCTGGGGTTTTGGTGAACCTGAGGGAAAACGCTGCAATCTCTTCTCTGACTGCACAGACTGGACTCTGTGGTGAGACCCAGACCCAAAAGAAATGGGCACAAACATCCAGCTAGGAGAGGGCGAAAATGGCATTCCTGGCCACTGATGCCCCTTCTGATGTCAGGCTCTGCCAGCACCCCCAATTGTAAACTGCTTAGACAAAGGAGGGGTAAATCCCATCAAAAACAGGAGCAGGAACCACCCCACCAAAGCCTCCCCCAGCCCACGAACATCACCTCCCTGGTAGCCCATGTGGGGTCAGACAGCCTGATTCCAGCCAGGGACTGGCTGCAGCTTGGCACAAAACCCAAAGATGCCTCTCCGTACAGGTCTGCCGATACATAGGGCTGGGTGTCTTTCATAGATGGCTGACAACACACGGCAGCTCCCCCATTAGCCTCGCATACGTTTGGCAAAACAGAACTGAGCAGATGAGCAGTTGCTTCAAATCTTCCCTTCTGCTCCCTTCCAGAGGAGCAAATGGAATCGTTCCCCCAGGGCTGCGTCTGCCCCAGCCCGGTCTGCGGGGTATAAACACAGCTGGCGCCCAGATCATGGCCCAGTGTTCGCAACAGGAGCAGCACAGTCGCTGCACCAGACCCAACAGAAAGACGAGGATGTCTGAAGAGAAGAGCCCAGAAGGCCTCAGATGGCCATGACCTTCTCTAGACACTTCCCCAAGTAGACAAGCTCTGAGGCAGGGTGATAACTGGCGAGATGCTAGGAGAGGGCATCTTGAGTAGCGTTATCTGGAGCAGGTTCTGCTCAGTTACACAGGTGCGGCCTGCTGCAGTCAAGGAGACCACTGTATGGATTCTCCCATCTCCCCATTGCTGTGCCGTCTCAGTTGTTTTCTTTTCTCCTCTATTATGTTCTTTAAACCAGTTCTTTTCATTTTCTCTCCACTTTCTCCCTAAGTAGCACCTAGCCCAATAACATGAGAGCCTGCATGGCACGTCCTGGAGCACTGCAGGACAGCCGGGGGGGCGCCCAGGTCCAGGGGACAGCTCTGCTAGCTCTGATGGAGCAAGTTAGCTAAGACCCGCACATGGCCTTGGCAGCATGCGCTATGGGAGAGGAACCGCCCTGAGTACGGAGCAGCCAAAGAGCCCGTGCCAGGCTGGCTAGCTGTCCTGCTCCCGCACCACTGCCCCAGCAGTATGTTTTTGGTGAGCTAGCGTGAGCACGGGATGCTCCCTCGGCTCACAGAGCCGACGCACCCTTGCCAGGAGTGGGTTTGATGAGATTAAAAGAATTTGCTGCGTGCTATTTAAACTGATCCTGGAGAAAGGTTGCTATGGCTCACCACATCCCAGAGACATCAGGCTGGACACGATGGGTGAGAGCACCCGAAGATGGCACCACCGTGCAGAGCAGTGAGGTGGGACCCTGGTCGGGCTAGGCATTCAGAGAATAAAAGGTCCCTTGCAGAGCCTTTGGCCTGGCACACTGGGTGGGGCCCGAGGTGGGAAACAGCAGTAACCACAGCCATATCCCATATGAAACCCCCGACAGCCCCATTTCCTGGAAATGTGAGAAGTAGACTGAAAGAGGGAGAACGTGTAAAAACCCACATGGGACCCCACTAACCTCCTAGAGGCCTCAAGCCTCAGGTAAGTACACGACACTCAGGGACCAGGGAAATGTTTGCAGCCCACAAGAACGCTGTCCACTGCTCTTGCCTCAAACCCTTTGTTTCTTCATCTTGTTAATCCATTCACTGCTGAATCTGGCCAATCCCCATCCCCAGCTTTCACCTCCGGAGGTCTGGCCTTGAGAGCTCCCTTGTAGAGGTGCTTACCCAGATGCCCTTCCATCACATGCTCCCATTGCCCAGTAGTGTTTTGCTCTATTGGGCAAGCTACATTTAACGTCTCTTGTCCAAGGCCCTGAGACAAGCCCAGTCCAAGGCTCTGTGGCCGTTTGCTGGGCTGCTCCCTGACTATCACTGGCTCGTAAGCGAGAGGCCTCTCTTCTGATTTTCAGCAGGTTGCTGCCAGTCAGGTGGAGTTGTCTAAAAGGAAACTCGGACTTGGTGGTACAGAGACAACTAAAGGGGGAGATTTCCTAGCTCCAGGCCAAAGGAGCAAGAGATTCAAGCAGCCGCAGCTGCCCCTTTCTCTAGGACACTGCTGCCTGGGACCATGGGCGGGTAAGTGCTTCTGGCATTTCCCTACATCACTGAGCAAACCCAGCCAAGCAACAAAGCCCAGCTCCTTTCTGGCCACTTCGGAGGAGCCAAAGAGGTGCTGCGGCTGCTAGCTGCCATCAGACTCCTCTTCCAGGGAACGGCTGGAGCAGGTGCAGATAGACATCCCCGTGGTGGGAACATGCGTCTGAGCAGGACTCCTGCTAGCCTGGCTGGTGGCTGGGATGTGAGCCTGGGGCCAGATGGAGGAAGAGGCAGGTTTGGCTCAGGACAGCTGTACCCACAGTGAGAAGGGAGGGGTCAAGAAGCCCTTCACTATTCGAATTCAAACCAGGAAGCCCTGCCTCACTCCCATGCTCACGTTGCCCTTTCTGGGCGGGCAAGGCAGCTCCCATCTCCAGCAGGCAGACACCTCTGGCTGTGGGGAAGCAAAGAGATCCCTGCTGGGGGGTGGGGGGAAGAGCCCCCGGGCAGGCAGCAGTGCCCCAGAAGCTGAAAGAAAGAGTGGCGTGAGGCAAACCAACCCCGCGTCCCCGGTAAAGAAAGGGGAAACCTGTGTTTGGTACCTACCCAGAAATACATCATCATGTCGGCAGTGGGAAGGCACGGGAGCTCTCACAATCGGGTGAGCCGGCCTCGGAGCTCCCCTTATGCTACGTGTACAGCTGGCTGAGATGCCCTGCCCCGGGCTCCCTCACAGATGCTCTCTCCAGTTCTATTTCGCTGGGCTCTGTGCCGGTGGCCGGCTTGGCAGTGGTGCCCTCTCGGTGCAGGTCCCTCGCCGGCACAGCTCAGTCACTCGCCACAGGCCGCCATGCGCTTCACAGCTGGCCATCGGCGTCCATGGCGGGGTCAGGGAGAGCCCCCAGCTCCCAAACACTGGTCCCAGAGCCAGGAACGGTGGGGGCCAAGGAAGCTGACGCGATATTAAAAATGGGAGGAGGGACCAAAAAGAAATCCTCTTTGGCGTCCTTAGGAGAAAAGGAAGAGAGAAAAGCGAGAGGCTGGACCTGTTCCTCCTGCGGAGGTAGAGTGGAAGTGGAGGGCTGCTGGACTCGGCTTGGAGCGTGAGTCCAATCAGAGACGAGGATCCCGGCTAACGGACTGGGGGCCAACTTGACAGTTTGTTGTAGTGGGCTGGATGGGCTGCCAGGGAAGGGAGGGGGCCGCGTGGTGGGGAGAGCGAGCAGAGCATGCATGGGAGGCAGCCGGCTCTGACACTCCGTGGAACGGATGTCCTGCCTCAGCATTTTTCAAGCTACCCTGTCAATAAGGGAATCGGCTGCTCTCACAATTAACCTGCGAGGTGCCAGCCAGCTCCTACTGCGCTTGCTCCCTGTCGGGAGTGATTTTTCCTTTCCTTTTCCTCTCCTTTTCCTGGTGCTGGAGGACTGGGCAGACACAGCCAGCATCCATGGCTGACAGCCGACGCTGACCTGCTGGGTGGGCCCGGCTCCTCACGGGACTGGGCTGGTGGCATTCCGGTTTATACGCCAGGAGTCCTGATCATGGGGTAGCACATTGCATGCACCCCATGGACAAGGAGAGGGGTTCCGCAGGAGCCTCTTCGCTCTCATTCTCACGGCTCTGGACTCGGTCACTTCTGCACAACCCCTTCTTCAGAGGCTGCTTCTGGAGTGAAGCTTCTTCTAGGGATTAACGTGGTAGCTCCCTGAGGTCTGTTGCATGCCTCAGCTCCCCACAAAGACATCTCTCCCGCTCAGGAGAAGTGGAAACAGCAGAAAACTCCAGGTCTCAGAAACTCTCCCTGCATAGAGCAGGCTCTTGAGCAGTCTGCAGGCTGTGCTGTGCCTGTCTCCCGCCCTCCAGGGGACTGCTGGGCCATGGAGAAAGGGGACTGTAGGCCCTGAGCCACACACAGGAGCAAGGAGTTCTCTGGAGTCCAGCTGGCACTGCCATCCCTAGTGCATGATCATGTTCAAGGTGGGCGCTGGTGTGAGAATCTCTCCTCCAGCACAGCACTAGCAGAAAACAACACGCTGAATAATTCAGCGCCAAGAGTGGCAGCAAGCAAAACCCCCTGATAGCCAGGGGAAGAGCCCAGGCTTTCACTCATTCCTCTCACCCGTCATCCTACAGTCTTGCAAGCAAAGCCCCACCCTCACCTAGGGGAGTGTGTCCCCCCACAGGAGAGTCTGGTGGGGAAGGGCCTGGGGTGGGTCAAGGGGAAATCGGTTCTGTCCAGCCTCACCATGGATCCCTGGGGCCAGTAACCCTTCCCTGCCCCAGGACGCAGGGATAGAAATAGCCCTTAAGAAGACCCCCAGTACAGAGGGGCCAAGCCTGTGGTGGAGGGACATTGGATGCCACCCAATGGGGAGAAGAGACCAAGACAGATGGAGAGCATCTGGCTAGGGGGAGCCAGGATGTGTATCAGCCCTTCACTGAGGGCAGGGAGCTCCGGAGGCAGGTCACTCTGGCTGTCTTTTACCGTGTAGCCTGGGAAATCCACTCTCTTCTCCAAGCTGTTCCACGGCCAGCATTGCCATCAGGACTTTGCCTGCCTATCCTTTCCCTTCCTCCCTGCCCATTCTGAGCTGTGAGCACCTGGAACCCTCCAGAGCTAGCTGCCTCTCTGAGCAGAAGGGATCCCTGGGTAGGGCTCTACATCACTTTGGGACCCTCTGGCTAAAGGGTGATGGCTAGACACTGATCACCGTAATACACTTGTCTATGGAAGCACTGTTAGCTCCTGTCTTGCTGTTCCCAACTTGCTTTGTGCCTTGCAGCCCCGGCATGCCTGCTGTTCTCTCTGTCCTGATAGAGGCATGGCATTCCTGGGCCGTGGAAAGATGGCAATCTCCTCAGCCTCACTGCAGGAAGAAACAGGCCAGATGCTTTGTGCTGGGAACCTATCACATCTCAGCAGGTAAGGGCTCAACCTGCTCTTGGATGCAAACCTCCAAGAAACGTCAGCGCTACAGGATGAGGGTTGGACATTTCATAGGTGATGCTCTTCACGTGCAAACCAGTCCTGGATCTGCACCCCAGAACAGCCCCAGAGCTGCAGAACAGAGCAGACCGGAGCTTACTAAAAGCCATCTTGTCTACAAAGGACTTACTGCCAAAATGCCTGCCTTGCTTTGAGCAAGAACCACTCTGCTTGTGCAAAGAGAGAGGGGGCACTTGGCTACAGCAGCGATGTAAAAATCCACATCCAAAGTCTCCTGGGAATTTTTGCTCAAGTCAGGGCTGCAATGTTCTAAGCAAACATCCTGCCCTCCCTCAGTTCTCTCTGGTGCATCTGTTGCTTCAGAAATAGCTGCCCCATTCCACCCCAGAGGTGGTGAGGTTTGACGGAGGAGGGGAGCGATGGCTGAGAATATTGTCTGCACTGTTTAGGGTCCTTTGGCATAAAGGGCATTATGTCAGTGTAGGAGATTAGTGTCACTTAGAGACACAAGTAAGTGTGGTGAAGAGAGCACTCTACATGGGAAACGGGAGAAGGCTGGACAATCACACACAAGGCAGACGTTGATCCCTCAGTCTACGAGACCTGAATGTCGCTTCTCACATGGGAGCCCTTTTAGAAATGAACTTATGCAAAGCCATTTCCTGAGGGACTGTGCTGGAGTGCATCAGATTTAGGAACTGCTCCTGCAGGGCAGACTGTGACTAGTTGCTCAGGGGGCTGGAAACGGGAGCGGAAGCCACATCACTGGATCAGGCCAACGGCTGTTCTTCACTAACACACGGGACACCCCTGGGGAGCGAACATGCCTCCTGCAGGGCAGGCGTCTACATCGCCTGGCCAGTGTGTCTGCATAAAGGCGGCCATGAGTTGAGGTACAGGCCTGAGAGGGATCCTCTCGCCGGGGAGCTCTGGGTGTAGAAGAGACCTGCCAGTCAATGAGCTGGGGTCTTGACCCTTCCTGTCAGTACCGGTAAGCCCTTCTTCCAGGCCAGCCTCCGCTCTCTTTCCCAGGCACATGCCTAGGAGAGCTGTCAGTGACTGCTGCATCAGCCTCACTGTCCTCCCCTCCCTGAGCTCTCCCCACTGGCGCCCGTGGCTCCATCCTCTCCTCCTAGCCACCGCTGCCCTGGCCCACCACTGCCGTGGGAGCCTCCCTGGGCTCAGCCCCTCAGCATCCTCTCTCAGACCCTCTTCTCCACAAACTCCACAGCGGCATGGTTAGCTCACTCCTGCCAAACTAGCCTCCTTCACACCTGCCCCATGCCTCGGCTTTCTGACAGCTGTCCAGCCACTGACGTGAGCTCCACAGTTCTCCCCAGCCATCTGCTTCCCGCACTACATGCTCCTCCTCGTCCCCACAGGTTGTGACACCCTGGGGTTCCAGCCTTCGTGGGTCTGCACAGCCTGGCAAAGCTCCTCCCTAGGCAGCAATCCTGGATTCCTCTTTTGCCACTCAGAATGCTGCCCATAGGCAACTCTTCCGAGCCTGTCATCTGGAGCGTCTCACCCCTCCACGGGCTCCTCCTCCCCATGATGGATCTCTGCCGTGTATTCCCACCCTGCTCTGAGAAGTCAGCTCTGGCCTCAGCTCTATCAACGATTGCCGCACGGGTCACCCCTTTCTTTACTTCTCCCACCACATTTCCACCTTTCTGCCCCTGCTGCTGCTAGGCCTGGGAAAACTCCTCAATTCCCCCTGGAAACCTGTGATCCCGACATGACCCCGGAGACATTTCCATCCTTACTGCTTCCTCCTTCCCCACTCGCTCCACCCACCATAGTCCATCCCTAGATAGTGAGCTCTCTGGGGCAGGCTCAGCTCTGAATGCCTGGGGGTGCCCAACAGTGGCCCCTTAATACTCAGAGCAGGCTATCATTTCTGCACCAGAGCTACTGGTCTGGCTGTCCCAATCCCCATAGGGACATGGCTGGCCTGGCTGGGAAGTAGGGTACTGTCCCCCAATAGGGTACTGCCCCA
>ML685805.1:10791635-10839048 GCA_007922175.1 Pelusios castaneus | reverse complement strand
CTATAGGGACACGGCTGGCCTGGCTGGGAAGTAGGGTACTGTCCCCCCAGTAGGGTACTGCCCCAGTCCCCGTAGGGACACGTGATCCAAAGAGAAATAGCTATGGCAAAGGACTGGGAAGCTGGAAGATTCAGGGCCTGAATTCTGTCTGAGACACTGCGTCCCCATTAGCAAGTTACGTTTCTTGCACCTCACGCACCCAAGTTGGAAAACTGAACGTAAACATAAGAACAGCCACGCTGGGTCAGACGAATGGTCCTGAAAGGCCAGAGCATGGGGTTGCAACCCTGACTGTCTCGGCTAGCAGCCATTGATGGACCAACCCTGAATGAATCTAATTCTTTTTTAATTCAGTTGCAGTTTTGGCCACCACAAAATCCCCTGGCAATGAGTTCCACATGGTGACTGCGTATTGTGTGAAGAAATACTTCCTTTTGTTTGTTGTAAACCTCTTGCCTGTTAATTTCATCAGGTGAGCCCTGGCTTCTTATGTTACATGACGGGATAAATAACACTTCCTTATTCATTTTCTTTACAACATTCATGATTTTCTAGACCCCTGTCATATCCCCCCTTAGTTGTCTCTTTTCCAACCTGAACAATCTCCATGTTTTTAGTCTCTCCTCATATGGAAGTTGTTCGGTTGCCCTTCTCTGTACCTTTTCCATCTCTAATATATCTTTCTTGAGACGAGTGACCAGAACTGCACACAGCATTCAAGGTGTGGGCGTCTCATGGATTTATATAAGGGCATTATGATATTTACTGTCATCTTATCTGTTTCTTTCCTAATGGTTCCTAACAATCTGTTAGCTTTTTTGACTGCCACTTCACATTTAGTGGATGTTCCCAGACAACCATCCACAATGAAGCCAAGATCTGTTTCTTGAGCATAGCAGCTAATTTAGAGTCCATTGTTTTATATATATAGAGATGGGATTAAGTTTTCCAATATGCATTACTTTGCATTTATCAGCATTGAATTTCATTTGCCATTTTGTTGCTCAGTCACCCAATTTAGGACAATCCCATTGTAACTCTTTGAGGTCTGCTTTGGACTTAACTATCTTGAGTAATTCTGTATTACCTGCAGACTTTGCCACCTCATTATTTACCCATTTTCCAGATCATTTGTGAATATGTTGAACAGCACTGTTCCCAGTACAGACACCACTATTTCCTTCTCTCCATTCTGAAAACTGGCCATTTATTCCTACCCATTGTTTCCTCCTTTACTGATCTAGGAGAGAACCTCTCCTCTTATCCCGTAACTGCTTACTTTGGAGAGGGATCTTCTCAAAGGATTTCTGAAAGTACATTCTGTCCACTGGATCACCCTTGTCCAATTGCTTGTTGACTTCTTCAAAGAATTCAGTAGACTGGTGGTACATGATTTCATTGTACAAAAACTGTGCCATCTCTACCCCAACAAATCATGTTCATCTAGTTGTCTGATAATTCTGTTCTTTACTATAGTTTCAACAAATCTGCCTGGTACTGAAGTTAGGCTGAACAACCTATAATTGCCAGGATCACCTCTGGAGCCTTTTTAAAAATTGGCATCACATTAGCTCCCCCATCACCTAATACAGGAGCTGATTTAAAAGACAGGCTACAGGTCACAGTCAGTAATTCTGCAGTTCCATATCTGAACAAAGTGCGAAGTGGAAGTTGCCCCAGCACTGAGGTTGCCTGAAGATATACGATGCTCAGCAAACCCCAGAACAGCTCATTCTTTCTAGCTGTATAAAGCACAGAGTCAGCAATGACAGCACGCACAAAGCAACTCAGGGGCACAACCACCCTTTTAGCCCTGTTAGCTCCGTGCACTGGGATGCACCATTCCAGGAAGTCTCAGCCTCCTGCCACTAGTTGGAGCCATGACAAGCTGCTTGTCAGCAGTGGCAGACGGAAGGGGACTGCGTCAGGCCACATGTGAACAAGTTGCTTAACCCGCAACCCAGGGAGCAATGGGGTGGATTGTGCC
The DNA here is from genome assembly GCA_007922175.1 of Pelusios castaneus. Lineage (NCBI taxonomy): Eukaryota > Metazoa > Chordata > Testudines > Pelomedusidae > Pelusios > Pelusios castaneus. Next base: position 10,837,061 of record ML685805.1, on the reverse strand, counting down.
AGTGGGGCAAATACTCAGCAGCTGGTATCCGTGTAACACAACTGGCCTTGGTCACATGCTGCACAGATGCTGAGGAGTAAATGGGGAACCCCAGCCACAGCTGCTTGAGACACAAATCATTCTTCCCTCAGCATCTCTTCAGAAAAAGAAAGGGTCTTTGTACCTTTTATTCAGCCAAGTTTCCCCTGTGGTGCTCACACGACTCTCTAAGAAAGGAAAGAAAGAGGAAGAAGAATTAAAATCAATGATCATTATCGCTAACTTGCTTACAGTCAATGCCATTTGCTCATTGACTGGCAACATTTTTGAATACAAAGTATTAACCCCCCAGGCATTCCGGGAAACCTGCCCTGGTTAAAAGCTTGCTTCTCTCCAGGTCTCAAATACAGGGCGAACGAGACTCTTTAGTTCTCTCCAAAGAGCACCAAGGAAGCAGCAGCCAGGCTGCTCAGCTCCATTCCTGGGGCTGACTGAAGACCATGTGGCCCCTGGGGGCTGTCAAAGTGGTCCACGGCTCCCCTCCTGCTAGCTGCAGAAAGGAACCTCTGCCTAAGGACCCAGGCGGAGTGTGTTTCCACGGGGCTAAGACGGATGCAGGTTCCTTGCTACAGCGAAGAGTATGGGAGATCAGCGCTAGCAGGGAGCACGGCAAAGTGATCCACCGAGGTCCCTAAGCACCAGGGTCCCTGCTGGAGCCAGAGGGAGGGAAGCACTGATTTCCCACACCTCTGGCTGCAGAAGGGAGCCACTGCCTTGGCACCCAGATGGAGCACACAGGGCTACAGGACACGTGCAGTTTCTCTGCTGCAGCCAGGGAGACAGGAGAGCAGCGAGGAGGCAGCCTCCTCACTGAACTCTTTCGATATGGCTGCAGTGGCTGGCAGGCACTGGTGGCCCTTCAGGGTTGTACAAATGGTATCTGTGGTCTGTAAGCCGAGAAGACTGGGAACTACTGCTCTACAGGCACTTTCTGGGATGTCTATTTTCCTTCCAGAAGAAAGGTCTCCTCGATCTTGGTTGTCCAACCCACAGCCCAGGGGACAGTATGAAGTCCACCAAAGGCTGCTATCCAGCCCGCTGGGTGCAGCAGCAGCCCCCTCCACACAAGCCCCATGCCACTTGGGAGAAGCCCCTTCCCACCCCTCCAGTCCCGTGCACCACCCTGCACTGCCCCAGCCAGGACCCAGGAGCAGAGGGGGCTGTGGAAATCAGCTACTTCTGGCTGGGAGGAGACACTGCTGCAGCTGCACGGTGCCGCATGTGCGATTCTCCATCCCCTGGACGCTAAGCCTCCCGCCCCTCACATGCTGGCCAAGCCCGGCAGGCTGGGATGGTGCTCTGTGCAGGGTGCCTGCTGGGAAAAGCAGCCCCCCCTTCCCATACAAGCCGGCTACTGGGGCAGAGACCCCACTTTCCTCCTTTTCCCTCCCATCTCCGGACCAGTTCATTTGGGTACCCGCTGGCAGCCAGTCCGTGGCAGGGAGGGGAAGCCACTTCCCGCAGCCAGACCCCCGCAGGAAGGAGGGACCAGTGGATCTCGGTCCACTTGCCCAGTGAGAGTGGCCAGATGGAAGGTGGAGCACAGCAGGAGAAGAACGGTACCATCCCGCTCCACCCCCGTAAGTGGGACAGGGAGTGGGGAGCGTATGGCGCCACGTGAGTCCTTCCCCCCACTCCACCAAAACTTCCCACCCTGCCAACACCACCAACGAAAACCTGGGCACCTTTACTTCCCCTCCCCTGCAGCCCTGCGCCAGCGAGGCGCAGCAGCAGCACGCCCTTCCATCCGAAACTGGAGAGCAAATTGGGATGTGGCCCTCACACTAAAAGGTTGGACACCCCTGGTCCAGAACTAGTTCTGGTGGAGGGCTGACAGCTGCTGCTGCACATCTCCCATTTCTCAATGCACTTCGGACCCGGTCTCCAGCCCCCACTCAACTCCGCCAATGCGCCGCAGCCATGGTGCTCTATGCGGGGCTTTCCCAGAGCTGAGCACGTGCAGCTAAGTCCCCCCCGTAGCCTCTCTCCCCCCAAGGCTAGTTTGGCACAGCGCAGATGTCTGCTTCACAGTTAAAGATGAAGAAGAGTGTTCAGCCGACTGCTTCCGGTCCATCCTGCAGGTGGAATGCGGCCATTCTGCTGTTCTGCCAGCGCCCTCGGCCCCCTGTTATCCCACGGCCCTGTGCTGGTCTAACACAGCTCTGCCAGAGCCCCTCAGTCAAGGCCTCCAAATTTGTACAAATAAAGAACGTGGGGTCTTTCTTTGTCCTCTGGCTCGTGGCCCTGCAGTGTCATATTTCCCAGCTTTTTCACACGGGCTAGAAATGTACCTTCTGAAAACAAAAGCTCTGATCCTCACATAAACACCTGAATCCAGAAGCAGGAGCTTTAGGCAGAACACCAAACACTGCAATCCAACTGCGAGAGTTAGCAACACTGCATTTCACTCGGGGGGGGGGGGGGGGCGGGGATCTGAGAGAAAGAAGGCCAGAAGAGAAAGGAGCAGGATTCGGGGGGCGCCTGACAGCCAGTCTCTTGATGGACACTGAGGATAGAACTGGCCATCTCCAGAGCAGAAAGTCGAGCTGGAGAAAGGATCCCGGCTCCCCAGGCTCCATCCCTTGTGAGAAGAGGACAGAGGGGGACACGGCTGAAACACTGCGCTAGCGTATGCTGGGATGGCTCCAGGACTATGTACCAGGGATGACCACTCAGACAGGAGCTTGGCTCCGTTGAGGCTGCGACTGCGCGCAGCGTGCGGAGCGCTGCTCTGGAGGAGTGGAAGTGATTCTGTTAGCAAACAGGGCTCTCAGCTGCGCAGCAGGATCATCAATTATGGTAATTCCTGCCTCAATGAATCAGATTCACGGAGGAACACAGCTCATTAGGCTGGTGGTGACTTCCATTAGCACTCTTAGGATAAAAACCCTCCGGATGGCTCTAACCCGGCTAGACGCATTTACCAGGCTCAGACGGCCCCCTCTTCCCCAGCCTGGCCCGCCAGCCATGTGACAAACTCAGCACAGGGAAGCCGTGTGGGCAAAGGGTGTTTGCCAGAACCTGTTATTCCCAGGGGGGAGAAGATAAGCCCCCCTACCCTACAGGGACTTTCCTCTTGAGGCCTCACACTGCTGTGAAGCCCCCTCGGACCCCGGCTCCTCCAAACCACACACACACACTTTCCTCCAGAGCCCACGGGAAATGACGGGAAGCCTCCAAGGGTGGGGCAAGGACTTGCTGGGCACTCAGACAAGGGTCTGACGATGAGTAGCTGAAAGCTGATCATTCTCCTGGGGGCAGCGCAGAGACTCATGGACTCTAAGGTCAGAAGGGACCAGTCTGATCATCCTGCACAACGCAGGCCACAGAACCTGATCCGCCCACTCCTGGAATGAACCTCTGACCTAGGACTGAGTTATTACAGTCCTCAAATCATGATGTAAAGACTTTAAGATACAGAAAAGCCACCAGCAAGTGAGCTGTGCCCCACGCTACAGAGGAAGGTGAAAAACCCCCAGAGCCCAGGCCAATCTGCCCTGGGGAAAATTCCTTCCCGACCCCAAATATGGCGATCAGTTAAACCCTGAGCACGTGGGCAAGTCTCACCAGCCCGTTACCCAAGAAAGAATTCTCTGTAATAACTCAGAACCCCCATCTACCCTCCCTTCTTGGGCCTCTGGCATATCCACCACCTGTAGTCAAAGTCCAGCCAATTGCCAAAGTTGGCCGTCCCATCAGACCGCCCCCTCCATACATTTATCAGGCTCAGTTTTGAAAGCAGTTATGGTTTTTGCCCCCACAGCTCCCCTTGGAAGGCGATTTCAGAACTTTACTCCTCGGGTGGTTAGAAACCTGCGTCTAATTTCAAGCCTAAATTTCCTGATGGACAGTTTGTATCCATTGGTTCTTGTGTACACATTGGTGCTGTGCTCAAAGAATTCCTCCCGCTCCCTGGTATTTACCCCTCTGATGTATTTACAAAGCGCAATCATATTTCCCCTCAACCTTCTTTTGGTTAGGCTAAACAAGCCATGCTCCTTAAGTCTCCTCTCATAAGGCAGGTTTTCCACTCTGCGTATCACCCTTGTAGCCCTGCAGCGCTGGGCAACATCTCATTTCCCAAACAAGCCTCCCGAGCGGATTTGAGATTCCCCAGAGCTGAGGACACTGTGCTGAGGAAGCACCGGATGGGCATTGGCTTCACCTAAGGGTAGATCATGTTCAAACTCCAGGATGGCCAGCTGGGCTGTGGGGGTGGGTGCCCAGGAACTGCCACGCTGCAGCATTCAGCCAAGGCATGGCACTGTCTCTAGGAAAGTAAGGGGCTGCCAGATTGCGATTAGGAGACAGCTCTGGAGCACTCCAAGAACTGCTGCCCAACAGCAGCTCCGTGTACTTAGCGCCCATGTTAACAGACGCTGGGATGGGCAGCTGAAGGCGACAGCTCCTTTGGTTACACAGCCACACTTCCAGCAGTTCAGCAGTGTGGCACGTCCCAGTCCCATCTCCACTGTCTCCACCCTCTCCCCTCCAAAACAGCAGCCAAGGATGGACGGTGCCTGGCTGCAGGAGAGAGGTTCTGGGCTGCCTACCTCCTGCAGAGGGTCCTGAGAGTTCACCCCACCTGTGCTGGGGAGCAGTGCCTCCAGGGATGCACTCAGAGCAGCGTGAAAGGGCTTTGTAAGCCCACTCCACGGACGCTGACTGTCCCAGGAGACAGAAAGAAATATGGAGGCTTAGGCAGTCGAGGTGGGAATGGTTCTTGTGTGGCTCGGAACAAGTCTCTCCTGTTGATGCTGGTTAACATGGGACCTGCCTACCAGCTCCGTAAGGGGGCGAGGGGCTCCTTGGGCCTCTCCCTGGGCCGCCCAGAGGAAGAGAGCTGGCTAATGGAGGCCCTGATGGCACAGGTCCAATGCCACAGCACACACAGCACAGTGCGGGAGGGGGTGGGACAGATCTCCCTCCCCACGCCCTGCCCCTCACTGCATCGCCCGCCCTGTTCCACCTCCAACAGCAGCAAGCAGCCCAGGCCAGCCCCCCTTCTCTCCCCACAAGTGAGCCACGCCCTCTCTCCACTTATGGGGGTTTGGACAGCCCCTTATCAGGGGTCAGGAGGGGGAAAGACGGCCCCTGTGTGCATCTATTGAGGCTGGCAGCTGTGTCAGCCTGAGAAGTGGGTGGAGGGAGGCCCTGCTGGCGCCTGATCAGGGGCAGGTACCCAGTCAGCCTTGCTGGGAAATTTCCCAGCAGCATTTTAAGGGAGGTTTTAAAGCCAGCCCCAAAAATCCTAAATTAATTCTGCTTTTAATTAAATTCATTAGGAAAGATTATCTGGCTAAGGAAAAATAATAACTTGACCCTCCCCGCAGCAAAGCTCTCTATTTATATCCCCCACATACATAAGCAGTGGCGAATATTTCTTTATGGGCCATTAAAGTTGTAATGTTTAATTTATAACGGCGTTCTCTGGCGGGCAGGATGGCCAGGCACAATGTCAACACTTTTAATTAAATGAGAAAGGTTTTAAACCAAAGGAAGATAAAAAAAAAAGCCACATTCCCAGCAGCTAATCAAGGGGAGAGGTTCAGCAGGTACAGGGAGTGGGCAGAGCTGGTCACCGGGCTCTGCCCAGGGCGTGTGAGAAAGCAGAAAGCTGCCAGGAGGAGAGAGAACTCACAGGCACTGAGATCCCAGCTCCCATTCGCAGCTTCCCACCAGGGAGACTGGTCCTCGCCAGTGGGGCACGGAGCATCCTACATAGGACGTCTTCGATAAGAGGCAGACGTGCAAGAGGCTCATCATGGAGGTGTCTGTCCAGAATCTCCACAGGCCTCCTTAAGCCCCCGGGCCTCCCACAGCTCCCAGCTGAGTTCCAGAGCAGCGGCCCTGGGACGAACCCCAGAAGTGCCTCAAGCAGCCCCACGTCTTGCAGCAGCAGCACAGTGCGAGTGACTGCTCATTCATCCCTCCCTCCACCCCAGTGTCCCGAGCTTAGCTGGGCCCACAGACGGGCACTGCAGAGGGAGCCCCCCGAGCCAGGGCCATGCCAGAGCCCTAAGGTAAGAGGCTCTGGTCCCCAGTGGGAAGGGCTGCCCCTGCAGAAACGGCAACATGGAGCAGGAAATGACTCGTCCTGCCCAGTCTCCCAGGTACCCTGAGTTGCTAACATGCCACCCTTCAGCTCAGGGACGAAGCCATGCCATTAAAACTCCAAGGGCATTTTTGGCCAGAGTTGGGGATCTTCCATCTGAATTTGAGCATGGGTAATTGCTATGCATCCTGCTCCCTGTAATGGCAGTGTGTTATTGTATCTTTCCCCCGTGTATTGTCCCACGATGCTGTGTAGCACGGCTGGGGGCTTTTAAGAAGCTGCTGCCTTTCCCCTCAGTGGTGGCTGCACTCCAGAGGTGGAAGAAGTGAGTGCCAAATGTGCCGTCTATAAAATAGGTAGGAAAGGGTTTGGGATCCATTTGGTTTGAAGGCTCAGTAGCGATGTGAGACTGATGCTGAGTTCTCACGTTACTGGCTCCATCCCCCCAGTCAGATACCCTCCATTCCAGCGTCCTCTGGAGCAAGAGCCAAGTGCAAGGAGCACTCCTTCGAATGGGGTGGCTGTGGCTTCAGGCTGTTTATTACAGTCCCTCGAAGGCCCCACCCTGCTCAGAGCATCTGCAGGACACTCCTCAGGCTGTAGTGGGCAGTCCTGTCCCCTGGCCTCTTCCCAGAGGGCACCCCTCGGCTGGGACCCGTCTGGTCTGGAATAGGCTCCATGCCAGGCAGGAAAGAGATGACTCAGCCATAAGCACTTGGCTAAGCGCTGGTCACGCCTCTCCCGGACAGGTTCCCAAGTCAGCAGCTGAGTGAGGCTGGGGGTACCTGGTCAAACACCGGATACCGGAGAATCCAGCCAGAGACCAGGGGCTGGACCGTTGGCCTTGACTGTCTGGTTCGGAGGGCTATGGCTAGCAACTCTTCTCCCGTCCTGTCAGGTATCGAGGCCACTTCAGTAACTCATGGCACCATGGAGGCCGTTTCCTCCGTGGGAACTCATCTTTCCAGGGCAGCAGTTGTGCCATGGCGGCTGGCACTCCAGCAATCAGCTGGGAGAAGGTCCCGCCCAGCGCTGCACTCTTCCAATCCTGTCACCTGAGGACTGGCTCGGCTGCTCCTGACCTCGCTTCTGAACACAGCATCTCCCAACAGGCCGTGTGGAGTCACCCTTCCGCCATCTGATCCCAGATCTACAGCTTCCTAGCGGAGGTCTGTCCTGCGGTGTAGGAAGGACAGCACCATGTGCCGTACTCCCACAAACAGGGCTCTCATTTTTAGCATGGAGCCCAGTTACACACCCAGAAACAAGCAGGAAATCTTAAAAAAAGCCATAAAAACCTCCACAGAAAGCAAGTCTGCTTGAGCTGGCCATTGCTTCTGGGAGCCAGGGACCAGAGTGGTGATGGCACCGTGCCGCCCGCTAAAAGCATGAGTGTCACTAAATCAATAATTCATTTACTTTAATGAGATAAGTACTTTGAAAACTAATTGCAAACCTGCTCCATTTACTCCAACCCGTTAGAGTCCTTAATGTAAATGGCAGAAGTACTACGGGAGAAAGGGGAAAGGTTTTAGGTGGAAGATAGTGTGTCATCTTCCTCCCTTCTAAGAAAGAGAAATATCAGCCATAAACAAGAACAAAGGAAGCCTCAGTTAGCAGCTCCGTCAGTCAAGGAATGTGTCGTGCCACATGTTCGTACAGCACCCTGCGCACGCGCACTCACACTCAGCCAGCCAGGAACGTAGCGTCACATCTCTGGGAGACAATGAACAACAAAGACATGCCACCATGGTAGAGACACCACCACCAAGAAATACCTCCCAGGAGTGCATAAAACTCCCATCCAGGCACGGGTGAGCATCCCAAGAGCTCCGCCACACAGCTAGACACTCGAGTGCACAAGAGCACGTCCGGGCATTGCATGCGGGGAGGCATGGCCTTGGTTTGCTGATGGCAGTTCAGAATGCTCCGTGCAATGCACAAACAGATGGAGTCTGATAACAGAAACAGAAACTACGGCAGGCAATGTCCTGTGCAGCGACTGAGGGCCAGCCCCAGAAAAGCCCAAGAAGAGTCAGGTGCCATGGAAACCGACTGCTGCGGCTAGTAACTGGGATTGAGGCCAGGGCTAGCCTCGTGTATAATGAGCAGAGCTGACAGGCATCCAGGGACAGAGAACCCAAGCGTCCAGCAAGGACCACAGGTGCAGAATGGGACTTCCAGAGCGAGACTGGCCGTTCGGTCACCCCCTTGCTGGAAAGCCCCCTGCACCATTGGTCTCAGCACCAGTTCTCACTGCTGCATTTGACATCACTGAACGGAAGGCAAACCCGTCTTTCCACACACCTGCAGGTCGCTGCGCGGCCAAGGGAGTGCAGCCCCCTCTCGTGCGCGGCTGCAGCAGCTGAGCATTGCCCAGCCCAGACAGATGCTAGTTCAGGACTAAGTCCGACGGAGATGGGACCATGGACTGCAGCAGCCAAGCTGTGGCCTGAATGCTTCGCTGGTGAGCTCTGATGGGTGCACAGCCCACACGTCTGTTCCAGGGAGCTGGTGGACCGGCAAGCTAGTTAACAAACAACTGTCACAGGCAGAGGGGCACAGGGCCCTGGAGATGTCCCTAGCAGTTCTCTGCAGTGACAATGACCGGCTTCCTCAGTGACAGCTTGGACAGCAACCCCTCCTCCTCTTTGCTCCTGGCCCAAATGGCAGGCACCAAACAGAAACCACAGCAGAAAAGAAACTGCTCCCAGGACCGTAACAACCACTCCAAGACTCCATCTGCTGAGCAATGCAGCTTCAGAACCCTTCCCGGGCTCCACTCTGCGGAACTGGATTTAATATAATGCCCTTTGGATGGCCCTTCCCCTGGCCTCTCTCGCTGGCAGGCCCAACCCAAGTGTCATCTTCACGGGCCAAAACCCATTGACCATGAAGTCTCCCAGGCAGCAGCCTTGAGCGTTCACTGCCCTGGAGCAGCTCAGCTAGCAGCTGAGGAGTGTGCAGGACACTTTGCAGCCGTGTGAGCGGCCTGAGCTGGGCCAGCAGGCCATGGGACAGCTCAGCCTGCTTTGGCTCCAGAGTGTGGAGAGAAGGTGACCTGGCCCCTGCCTGCACCACAGGTGCAGCACAGATGGACACAGCAGCTGGGTGGATTTTGCTGACAAGGCTTTTCCCAGCTCCGGGGGAGAAGTGGGTCTGCCCAGCCAGCCACCTTCCCCTCCTGAGGAGGCTGATCCGTGATTCCAGAGATCACCCACACGCCAGCTGAGGCAGCAGCACTTTGGCTAACGATCATCGGGGCTGGACATCACACGGGGCTGCCTGGCTACCCGAGCCAAGAGCTTACTGTGTGTAGGACAGCAGCAAAGCCGAGAGCTGGGAAGGTGCAGAGGGGGGCAGTGATCGGGGGAGGGTGATTGCCTGGTACTCTGCCCCCGGCCCTCACCGGAGCTGCGGGAGGAGATGGCCCCTTTCGCAAATGTGAGGTCGAATGCCAGCAAACTTTAGGGCTCAGGAGGAGACAGAATGGATAGGTCTTCAGTGCCCTGGCTCACCGTGCGCTCCAGTCCTCAGCCCACCTAGTTCTGCATGGTCCCAGACCCTCCTTCTTGACCCCAGCCACGCCCCGGCCCAGCCCTCCTCCCCGCAAGGCACTTCCATCGCCACCAGCAGCTGTTCCACACCCCTGGAGCCTTGCCCAACCAGTTCAGTCCTGGGCTGCGCTCCCTGGGGATGCACTGTGGGGCTCGAGCTCAGTTTTGCCAAACTGGGGCAGTTCCTGGCCACACACACAGAGGAGGCTGGAGCGGTGATCTACCGGGACGTGAGCGGATAGTGCCCGAACCCACCGGACTGGCACAAAGGGACTCCCTGACCCCCGAGGAGGGGCAAGAAGCAGGAGGGATCAGTAGACAGGCCCAGGGGTCTGACTCACCCTCTCTATAAGCTATAGCCAAAACAACCAACTTCCTAACTGCGGTTCATTTCCCTACCATTGGCCCAGTTCAGTTAACTAGAGCGCGAGTGAATCTCCTCAGCACCAAACTAGCATCCCCTGGGAGGAGCAGAAACATTGCTCTTTGGGTGGACAAACGGCTTTCCCCCCGGTGGCTTTCCTAGTGAGGCCATGGAGAATGCTGAGTCTGAGCTGGCTCCCTGAGGGTTCTCTGACAGAGACCCCACTGGTGCCCCATTTCCCACAGGAGGGAAGAGTAAAGCGGGCCATCTACCCACGGAGGAATGGGGGAGAAAAGCATATCACGGAAACTCTTCTTTAGCTCTGCCAAAGCAGAATGGCCCTGAAGGGCCGTTTTGCTGCTGGTAAGAACTGAGCAGAGTGCTGACTACCTGCACAGAATCTATCTCAGTGGTTCTCACTTTTGCAGATGACTGCATCCCTTTCAAGATGCTCATTTGTCCTGAGCATCCCAAGTGCCACCTCACGTAAAAACTACTCACAAAATCAGACAGCAACATCCAAGTGTCACCGCGCACTAGTACTGAAAAATGGCTTCCTTGCTCGTTTTTATCAGATCCATAGAACATTATTGGAATATTATTTCACAGAAGTCATTGTGTGTATGAAATGTCACTTTTCCAGGTCCCTAGCTGAGCCGATGTATCCCAGAAGCGCTGTGCACATCCCTGGGTGAGAAGTACTAACTCAGTCTATTTACCGATCAGTGGGGAAGGAGGGATAATAAATAATAAATCCCAAGAGCTCAGGGGTAGGGAGGGGTTTGCAAAGCCCAGCAGCTGCCATCCCACGCCTGTGAGGTCACATGAGTATCTTGCAAGCCTGAGAAAGATCTGCCAGAGGCACACGCCCCCTACCCCCGGACCGTGCGGGGTGGTCCCAGGATGCCCCTTCATGGGGTGACATCGAACACAGAGGTAAGATGGAGCGTGGAAGCGACGCCATCATAGCGACTGGCTAAGCAGGCAGCAGAGAGGGGTAATTGCTCTCCTTGGCAGCAGGACTCGGCCTGGCTCAGCCTCTCAGCTCCACAAACAAAGCTGGAGATCTCTCAGCTGGCGTCTCTGCGAAACCCACCTTAGCTGCTCCTGTCTCATGGAAAATCAATGGAAAGCATCTCAATTAATCATGCAGGGGGCAAATTGATTAGGATCCTAAATAAGGTCAACATGGCTGTCTGCTTATAGGGTAGGAACCCTTAATCATCATTCATCTGCACTGGGCTGCAGAACCTGCCCTCCTGCTGCTTCTGGGCGTGCGGAAGGTTGTTTTACTCACTATCTCTTGCAATTGCTAGAGCAGGCACACAGAAGCGGCCTCTTGGCTCTAAAAAAGCGAAATTCTACCACATAGAACCACTCAGCCTGTGCAGCTGTGAGGCCTGACTCTCAGACCATGGCCCCCTAGTCTGGCCCATGTGGGTTATTTCACAGACATCTCTCTGTTCCCTGAGGTGCCCCTCCCGCTGCTTCCAGACCCTGGACACATGCAGAGAACAGGGAAACACTCTGAGAAAACTTGCCTCTGGGTCTCCATCCTGGCTCCCCTGCACCCATGGAACTGGGCCAGCTGCAGGCAGATGCTTCCACTGCAGTTTTAATTATTCATCCTCTAATTACAGAGGTGGTCTTAAGCTTCAGCAGGCACTCACTGAGCTGACCCGATCTCCTCTGGAGCCGTCCCACCTCTCTGACGTCAGCACACTCTCCTCTGCCCATCTGGAAACACACACCTCCGAAGGGGCCAGTTTCACTCACTCGCCTCTTCCTAGTGTGCTTACACTCCCACTGCCACACGGGCTGACAGCCAGCCTCTGCCACGTGCAGGCTGGTTGGGGCCACAGTCCCGTGGGGGACAGCTGGTCAGGCTGGGGGAAAGGCCGGGCAGATGGACACAGGCTGCAGAGGGGCGGCCTGGGTTCAGAATGGCTCAGGCTGGACTGTGCTAGGCAATCCCAGAATGCCACCGAGGACTGTCATCTCCTGCCTGGGGCCAGCCTTCCCTGCTGGGTCTGAGCACAGAGCCAGACGCTGCTGAGTCCAGCCCAGGCGTTTTATTCCAGGGCCTTGTTCAACCTCTCCCTGGCTCCACGCGGAGCCCCAGGGTCCTGGGTGTCTCTCTTGAGCACACAGCTGGTCAGTGCTTGACGTGCCAGCGTGGACTAGAAAGCCAGGAAGGGAAGAGGGAGATGTGGGGCTCTGGAGGGCATTCCTGCCCCCTGCGCCCTAGAGGTGGTGGAGGCCAGGGAAGGCGAACACCAGCACAGTGACATTGGGCTGGTTAACACAGCCTAGCACCACCCTGAATCTGCCGGCAGGAGAACCACCCCAGCACAGCTTGCCGCTCATGTCAGGCTGATAACACAGTGTACTTTGCCAACAGACGTTCTCAGGGTAAGTGAAATCAATTCACCTGGGTATCTGACTCCTCCGGGACCCTGCTAGTGGCAGCTGATTCTGTGGCCGTCTCCCCTGAGCTGCTGTGATGGGAGCCAGAGCGTGGATTGCCGTCAGTCAGCCCTTCCTGGGGTCTGTAACGCATCCAAGCAGTGAGGTTTCCTCCTCCCGGCTCTGCCCAGGGGACACAAGCGCAAACACACATGCAGGCTGGCACCGGCGGCCGTTGGACTCAGGAGAGGGATGCGACGGTGGTAGTTTTATGAATGAGAGGCATGGCCGGGACAGACTTGACCAGGGACGCTCCCCACGGGTGCAAAAGCTGCTCTTTGGGCATCGCTGGGAATGAGGTGATAGAGCTGCCGGGAGCGGGGGGGGGGAGAGGTGATGCTGCATAGAAAGAAGGGGGGTGTGGGAGGAGCAGTAGTTAACCTGTATTTCAAGGGACCGTTCATTTCCCCTTGAAACATGTGTTAACCACTTATGCTAAACAATGTCTTCCAAGCTTGCATTTAGCTGCGACACTGGGGGGTCGTTTCCCAGTCCCTCCCCAAGGAAGAGCTCTGAGTAGCTCCGGAGAATTTCACTCACAGAAGCTGGTCCCATCAAAGACATTATCTCTCCCAGCTCCTCTCTCTAATATCCTGGGACCCACACGGCCACCCCAGCCTGCATACATCAGTGGGTCGTGGCTGAAGCCACGCTGCCATCAATGGAAGAGCCAGAAAGAGCGTGGCAAGCCCGGGATTGCACAGCTGACATCTAGCTGGGGACAGTCCAGCAGCTGGAACGTGACCTCCACATGGATGAGCAGGAGAACAACCAACAGAAGGCGGCAGGAAAGGAGGTGAGAGTTGGCCTTCGGAGAGACAGGAGGGCCCAGCTGGGACTGGCAGAAAACAGATCAGAGAAAGGGAGGAAAGCTACAGAATTCTGTCAGCAGCATGACTTGAGGAGCCACAGCCTGGCCAGCTTGGACCATGACTGAGCCTTGCCTCCTTGGGCTAACCTAGGGACTTCCCACCAGCTGACTGTTTTGAGGAGGTGCACCGACCTTTGGACAGGAGTCTAGCTCAGCAGGGAACAGGAGTGCTGGAGCCCAGGGTCAGCTGTGCAGGGTCACGTGGCCTGCCCGCAAGGAAGGGTGGGACCCGGCACACTGAAGAGGCTTCTCCAAGGGACTGCTTAACAACTCAGTCAGACCCTGGGCATGTGTCTGAAAGGCCAGCAGGGGTAAAGTGCTAATCCGCCGAGAGTGCAGACCGGAAATGAAAACTGCATTCAGCTGTGCTTGTGCCTCCACTCATTCCTGTCTCCAGAGAAACCACTGTGGGCCAGGGACGCTCCACCCGCTCTGCTCCCATGACACCCTACTAGCCATGGTGTGCAATCCTGCTATGAAAAGCCCTGAGCGCTGGGAGGAGAGGGGACGGCTGAGACAGGCTTGTCTGCTCTAGTCCTCAGGCCCATTCTCAAAAGCATCCGCCGTCAGGTCACAGCCCTGGGGAGCACAGACAAACGGATGTGAGCGGAAAGGTGACTGGGGCTAGATATTCTTCCTGAGCTGCTAGAAAGAAGGGGGCTGATTAAACTACTAGCAAAAAGCTCCACTCTGTCCCCAGAGACAGCTCCCTGTTCTCTCTCCCAGCACTCGCCTCTACTGTTCTCACTAGTGGGCAGGGAAATCTCTCCTGTGCGTGATCCAGGACGACACCACAGCATGCTCCTTTCATCCACTCATCTAAGACATGCCTCCCACTTCTCTTCCCCGCTCACCAGCCAGTCTATGTGTTCGCTCTCTCCTCCGCCTGCACGCCCATCTATCTCCCCTGGTGTTGGGCGGCCACTCCCGGACTGTGGGCAGCTGGGCCCTGCCTCTCCACCGTGGCTGTTCCCTTCTGGTGTATCTACCGTTATCTGTGCTACTGCTGGGTTTAGCATTGAATCGAGTTAGGTGAAATACACATTCCCGGCACCAGAGATAATTGTTACCCATGCTTCTAATTGTGCTGCTGGGACCCTGCTTCATGCCTTACTGAATGGGCGGACATTGCTGCCAGCCTCAGCTCCCTCGTGCACCATGAAGTAACCTGCAGTACAACTCTTTGGTAAGAGCATGACAGGATGCCAGCAAATGGGAGGGTTCCCTTTCAAGGGGTCTGCCAACACCGGTCCACTGACACGTTCGCTTGCCACGTAGGGTAAGGAAGGAGCAGCGAGTTCGGATTAGACAAAACCTACTCTGCAGAAGGGCTCAAGAACGTGGGACAAGCCCGGAGCAATGCAGCAGTGAGGACCAGCGAGAAATGGGGTGCTACTCCAGAGAGCCTGGCACTCATTCTGTGGACACAAGCCAGGCACAAAGTGCCACACCTTCATGGGATGTGGGAGAGCCAAGCTTGCCTGGTACCCGTCAGTGGATGCAGAATGCACCCCTGGAGTGAATGGTGCTTCTCCCCCAACATGCCCTGCATCCCCACCTGGTGAGTATAAACTCACTCCCCACTCCCCCAAGCAGCACTCAGGTGTCTGCACTAGAGGATGCAGAAAGGGCCCCCAAAAGGGGATGTCTTCATCGCATTGGACTGAAAAGCAAGAAAAGATCACTGAGTGGGGGGATCTTCTGGGACCTCCACTCACCAAGAAGAGTTATAGTCTGGTAGCAGATTTCCTCGCATCAGTGGGCTGAGGTGCACTCTAGCATCATCTCGACCAGCAAGCAAATGTTAAACCAACCACTCAGGCAAGTTATAGGCGGGTCACTCTGCTATTGCCCCCAAACCCAAACGTTAACCCGTGGGCCGGTGTGAAAGCAGACACTCACACACACCAGCAGATGAAGTTAGCTGATGTTCTAAGAACTCACTTTGAAATCCTCACCTAGACAAAGCCGAATACGGGGCGTGCCTTACAAAGAAAGCATGGTGTGTGCGCTCTACATACGCACACGTACCACTTGGAAAGGCCGAGTTCGAGTAAACCGTGACACACTAACATTCAAGTTATCATAAACCAAAGGCGCCAAGCGAAGAGATAAAGTGACTGCTCAGAACCCTGCCTCACCTTCACCTGCCTCTGCCCAGACTTTCTAGCCTCGTTCAGGAAGCCAACGCTTTTTTACCGTTCATGATATTGGGCCTAACATCACTCTGCCAGGCACAGGGAGCTCTAGGGAAGCACTGCCAGAGAAAGGACATAGGACAGTGGTAGGTACTTATCTAGAGCGTGATGGGCAGCTGGACAGCTGCCATGCCTGATGTGTGAGATGTTCCAGTCCACGGCCCGTGTCTGTGGCCATACTCAGCAGGCAGGAATGCTGCTTGATTTTAGACAGAGTTTGGGTTTGGCACTGGGAGAAAGCAGCTGTTTTATTCAGACATGCCAGCATCCAGCCCCGACATCTAGTCACCCTGCTCTGCTTCCAGGGGGTGTGTGCGTGCCTGAGAGAGATTTCATTTACTTTGTAAATGAAGAAAGGACGGGCAGCAGTTTCCTGCACCCCATGTGTACTTACTTCCTCAGAGCTTTCCCCTTCTGTGCCTTGCAACATAAATACAATCCTGTGCGTAATGCTCGGCCCCACCCTGAGATTTCCACAGAGCGCTGGAGTGATGTGGCCATAGTCTTTTCTTCCCAATCTTATTTGTTCCCTGAGCTGGTATTAGCAGGGGACTTTCAACCTATTATTGGCACAGAACATGACGGGGGTTCAGGGAGACGGAGGGCTTTCATCATAACTGCAAATCTACTGTGAAACCGACTGGAAACAACAGTACAAAAAGAAAAAGAAAAAGATAGTGCACATGGAAGACTGGAGGGTGACTGAAGTACAGGAAATCCCCACCCAAGGGATTTTCTGATGCCTTACTTTTTTTAAAAAAGGTTCCCCCCACCCACCCTTTCTGTAGCTCAATTTCGTCTCAGAATAAAAAACTACAAAGTGAATTGAACAGCACTCTTCTGCCAGTTTGAGACACTGCCTCACAACCAGCCGGCATCCATCTGGTCTGTTTGGCCTCTCCTTGCCTCTGGAGAACCATTCCATTCTCAGCTGCCCTCATCTCTGTACGGTAGAGAGATCCTGCAGCAGGTCTGAGGAGATATGCAGACGAGTGGCTGCTCCATTCCCGGCACCTCTCCCACACCCGGAGCGGAAACACAGAGATGCTTGATAACCACTTTGGGAAAACGAGCTCCATGTAACATCCAGCGCTCCACGCTAATTTCCTGGGAGCTCCCAGCCCACTCCCTACAGTCGCTCCTGTTTCATGTTCTCAGCACCGCAGGTCCAGGGAGAGCCCCTGGGTGCAGTCTCCCAACTCGCATTCCACACAGGCCAATAGACAGCACTGTTTCTCGCTCCCCTCCTGCCTGCTCCTGCAATGGGTACGGTGGGGACACTGTCTGACATGGCCAAGGCTCTATGGCCCAGAACGCATTTGCAGGAGACAAGTTGCATTGGGCCGGGGGGGGGGGGGAGGGGACATGTCTCCAGGGAGGATCTCCCTGAATAGCAATATTTCCAACCTGCCTCTGGAAGTGTGCAGTGAGTGGAAGGAACAGGGTTAGCATCGATCCCTCCTCCATGGGATTAGGTTTCTATCGAGTGAGGGAGGAGGGCAGGGAAACGGTGCTGGAAGGAAAGGACGAGTTTGCATTTCATTTCAGCCCTAGTTTCTCCTGCTCAACTCAAAGCCTTCATCAAAGAGATTAGCCAAACATAGAGGCCGAGACAAGGCTGATGCATGGGCGGTTTGTTGCTGTGGCGCCAGGGCATGCGTGCCAATCCCAGAGCGATGGGCAGGGAGTGGGGAAAGAGCTGGGAGAACATGGAGGCAGTGCCATGGGGGTTTGGATGGCTCATTAGCCAGTTCCGGGACCAGCTAATGAGGGCACCATTCCAAGCCCAATGGGGTCAGCCCTGGAGACCGTGACCCAAAGCTCCCCTGAGACACAGCAGGTGGTAAGGGCGACCCTGAGACTTGAGGTGTTACAGATAATAATCAGCATCCAGCAATGCATTGGCTGGGCTCGGCGCACCACATGCCAGGAGCTCCCAGGGCAGCACTCAGGGGACAGCTTTGCAGTTCCTAGGAAGAAGCAACACGCCCAAGTGCCCGTCAGGACCCACAGTCTGGCTGTGGTGTTACCTGGGCTCTGAAGATCACCTGCAGAAGGTGAGGCATTGCAGGACGGACTCTCCGGGGCTGAGGTGGCTGATGACAAGGTGGGTACCGCTGAGTTAATCCCAATCTGCTTCTGCCACATCATCCCCCACCCCTGGGCATCAGTCTCTCCTCTGCCTTGGTTACTTTCAGGCTCTGAGGCCCTGGATGCTGCTGCATGCGTGACTCTCCAAGGTTCACACATGGCAGATGTGCCCGGCTGAGTTTGTTCCAGAGAGCGATAGCATCCTCAGGAGGTTTCCCAGCCAGCGAGTGGGACGCAGCAGAAAAGAGGACGCTTCACCATCTTGGGTTAGAACCGCCCAAGCGCAATCCATTCAAAGTGGTTTTCAAACTGTCTCTAGCACCCAAGCAGTGTCTAATCCAGCCCTCCCTCATTCATTCCGCCTATTCTCCAGGCAGAGCTGAGCCGCGCTCCCGCTGGACAGAGTGTCCCCACCCCAATGTGCACGCAGAGTCTGGGCTGCAGTGCCAGAGAGAGAGGCATGTTTTATCTTGATGTGTCAGGGTGTATATAAAAGGGGATAGCTCAGCTCTAAACATAACGAGTTGGAAGAATAACCCTCCAGCTAGCACAGCATCAATAACATCGATTGCTAAAAACCAACTAATAGCCCAGGTCTGGCGTGGCTGAGGACTGGTCTGAGTAGCTCCAGGGAGAACGCAGAGTACCTGGACTAACAGGGCCTCGTAAGAGATGAGGGCACCTCTGGAAATGAGAAGCCTCAGCTAGCACAGGGGGCTATTCCAGAAGCCAAGGCAGGCAGTGTGCGACTTTCTCCGAAAAGACAAGGATGGACACAGATGCACAAAGCGCAAGCATGGCTTCCTGATCTGAGGAAGGTGAAGAGACATCAGCGACAGTTTAATAACTTGCCTTGTGGATGGGGTGGATGAAGGAAATGAGAAGAATGTGACCAAAAGGAAGGAAGATTTTAGACCCCCAGAAAGGCACCAAGACCAGTATCAGACACTTCTGGCCCACAGGATTGCAGGAAGGGGGGACGTGCTGGAGACCACCCAAAGGATGCTGTGAAACTTCTGGACTCATGGGGCATTGGGATCCTGAGAAAGGCTGATATGCAGGTGAGGGAACAAACTTTCCCCTAAATCAGCAAATCTGACCCATTCAAGGCCTTTCTGTTCAAGGCTCCTGCGCCCAGTGCAATATCTGCACCACCCACCATCATTCCTCGGTCTGAATGATGAAGGCAGTGGTGATGCTCTCCAAGAGAAGGTGACCAGCATGATCTCTTAGAAGTGTTCGTACGCTGGTACAAGGCATGGAGTCCTGGGCTGTGGAATGGTCGAGCAAGGGCCATCATTCAAGACATTTCAAGGTGAAGAGCCTGGAGGACAGGATGTAAGACATAATCCTGACCTGGAAACTGGCTCCCAGCTCTAATTTCTCTAATTATAACACATTTTCTAAAAAAGGCGGCCATGGCTCTGCTTTCTTCCCAAGAGATGCAGCGAGAGTTGTCCACCACTGATACATCAGGAATTAACCAGACAGACAACACACTACTTCTGACCGTAGCTCAGCATGATCGCCATACGAGACTTCAGCAAACGGTCCTTATGCCAAGTATCCCTGCTCCTGGGAGTCTCATGGAGGGAGGCCTCAGACATGATCATCACATTGCTTCATCTTCTCCAGTTAAGGCTGCCCGTGGCTCCCCATTGTAACCCCTAGTTTTATGGCACTTATAGCTGTCAATCTTGACCCCTTTGGGCCGTTTGCCTATTTATATGAAGGAGCACTCAAAGATCGCAGGCTAGATCAGGACCCCATTGCACTGGGCATGGTCCCTGCCCTGAAGACTCCAGCCAAGGGGTTCCTGACAGGCTGTTCCTACAATGGGAGCACAGGTATTTCCCTTCCATGGGAGTGGCTGACAGTGCCAACTAGCGTAGGGCAGAGTGTCCAGCCCCCCCAACGTCCACACAGGAGACAGAGGGCCACATCCACCCCTGGGGAACTTCTTTCAGCCCACGCCAGGGATGAACTTAGCCCACAGAGTTAAGGGAACCCAACACCAACTCAACAGGCTACATGGCACACCGCTCCTCAGTCCCCAGTGGACACGGCCCAAGATGGGACACTTCGGTGCAGGAGTACGACTCTTGGCATGGGGAGGACAGTGCTTTTCTGGACCTACTGCAGAGGAAACAGGCGCCATCCTGTTCTAGTCACATCCTACCCTGAGCACAGCTGGATGGTGCAGACCCTCCTTACTTACTGCAATCAGCTCTGCAGGTCCCCGTCCCCCCACTCCCTCTTCTGCTCTGGTGTCTCTCCAACACTCACAGGAAGAACAAAAATCAAAGAAGGGAAAACCAACAATAAAATCCTTGCCTGCAGTTAGAAGGTGAGTTCTTTAGTCTGCTGAAAGTAAGTAACTTAATAGAGAAGAAATAAAGTGTTTAAAGTTAACATAAATGTCAGGTTTGATGGCTGGGCCAGTAAACTGCTTAGTTATTTGAGTTCCTTTCTATCACATCCCCAGAGTCAGAGCAAAGAGGGCGAGGGCTCGGTGGCGTGACGCAGACCCGGGCGCTGTGACTCAACACACTCAGCCGCCAGCCCATCGCACCTTGACTGCCAGGGATCCCGGGAGGCACTGCTCTCCACTCGCCCACGGAAAGAGTTTATTCAGGAGCCATTCCCCATTCAGGGTGCACTCTCAGGAGTTTCCCAACTGCAAAACAGCACCAGGGAGGGCGGGACAGCTGTTCTCCTGGCTTCTCTCCATTTGCCCGACCAGCCGGGGGCAGAGAAAGGTGAAATGAATGACCCTGTTCTTCTGCCAGCTCTGGGCCTAGTAAATCCCCTCTCCCTGGAGGCTGTTCCGGAGAGACCTGTGCCTGCCAGGCACTGCACCCCTGACTGCAGCACGCGTCGAAAGGCGTCATAGCATCAGAAGTAGCTAACCAAGAGTAAGGGGCCTGGGGATTCATGGCATTGCCTAGCAGCACCGTGTCCCACTCACAGCAACACGACGCCCATCACACCCACACAAACGCTCTTGGAGTGAAACTCACCTGGGCAAAGAGCCATCGCTGGGCTTGGGCCGGTGGCGGCCAGATGGCCAGGGGAAATCTCCCCTTCTGCACAGAGCTCTCTCCCCCTCTCTGTTGTGGGTAGAGCAATGCAGACCCAGAGCCCCGTGGCCTCAGCAGCCTTCATGGGAGCATGCCCCGCGGCAGGCGTTCCCGGACCGCACCCGTTAGCAGAATTTACTGCCTTCCTCATTTTGTAACCTGTACAAATGGAAACAGGCTAGAAGCCTGTGGCTGGTACACAGGAGTGAATGGCACCACATGGCTGTTTCAGATTCAAGAGAAATGGCTCCAAGCCCCTGAAAACCAGAAAATCTGACAGTCCCTGGCTGCCGCCCTGAATTCACATGACTAAAGGCACCCCAGCAACATGAGGGCCACACGGAGCTGCGACAAGGCTGCGCACCCCTCTATCCCACCTTCCCTACGCGCAGGGGAAGAGGGCCAGGCTAGCTGGAAATGATGCCTGCCTCTCCAGGGGACAGGTTCTCCCAGGATGAAAAGACCCTGATAACCACGCAGGAACACTGCACACCTTTCCTTCAAGCAGAAGTAACAAGCAAAGAACTCTGCCCGGTCTGGAACTGAGGGAGTTACTGGAAGAGGAGCACAGCACGCAGAGCCAAGGCCCTGCTCCCACTCCAAGGGGGTCTCCCCTTCGTGTGCCTCACACCTTCACACTGGCTGAGCTGCAGGTGTTCACCAAGACTCCTGTAAGAACAGATCTGATGGCCCCGAGTCGCCCCATGCTGAGCGAGAGTGCGCGTGTGAGCACTTGTGGGAGTGTGCAGCTATTTGCAAAGAATCCGAGCGTCTGAGGACGAGCTGGCTTGGTGTTAGTTGGGGCGGGAGAGATCGCCATCTCCATTCTTCCACTTTTCAATGCCATCTCGGGGGCTGAAGGCAGAACTAGCCGGGGGGGATTGGAGAGACCTTTGTCACGTTTAATATCAATTCATTTTGCAGACTGCTGACACAGCTGGATTTCACAGCTCGGAATTTATGGCTCTCTCCAGAGCGCATGAGCAAGAGAGTAGAAAAATGCTCTGCCATCAGCACAAACATATCAACGACGCTGGCCAGGAGAGGCAGCCCCAGGAACAGCCCAGCAGGAGCCGTGCCCCTGGGGAGAACTAAGGCACCCACTCAGTGGCCAGTCACTTCAGAAGGAGCAGACCAAACATCCCTCCAGGAGGCCCAGAGCTCCCAGTCTGTGTGGAGGGGTTGTGCACAAGTCAATAGACAGGTAGGTTGCCCACTGCATTCCCAGCTCCTTCTTGCCCTGAGTTCATCAGCCAGGCCAGTCCCATCAGGAGAGAGGAGGCAGGTGTCCTTCAGCTGGCCACACCCTTCACTTTCATGGGATTTGTTCGCTGGGCCTACACTATTCCTCCCTGTGTCACGCAGACAGTCACTGTGGGGGTTCGCCTGCAGGGTCTGCTTTCAGTGGGGTGGAACTTCTGCTGCAGGCCTCATGTCAGGGAGCACATGGGGCTCCCCTGCCCTGAGCAGACTTGTCCCAAAGAACAGCACCAAGGTGCAGACTGGTCTCACACGGGGCTGGGTCTTGGGAGATCAAAGCTGGTTTCAGCCCTTGGGCTACATGGGCAGATGGATCCTGGCTGACACTCGCTCCAGAACCATGGACCAGGCCGAGGCTTTGCAGCAACACAAGGGGTGCCCACACTGCAGCGGGAAGCATAGCCCCAGCCCGGGCAGACAGACTCACGCGGCACGCTGAAACTAGCAGCGGAGCTATCGAGACATGGGTGGCAGCTGACACCAGCGGCCTGAGTTCACACCTGCCTGACCCCTAGCTCTGAGCGAGAGTGGTCAGCCTGAGCTGCACCCGCGCAGCAATGCCCATGCTGTGATTTGTAATGTGCCTGCTGGAATCTGCCTGCCAGGCTGGCCAGCACATTCCCAGCTGCCGTGTAGACATGCTCCAGAGAGCTGGAAGCGTGGCAGGTCAGTTTTGTCCACAGAGCAGGGTCCATGTCAAGGGGAGACATAACCTTGCTATCCGCAGCAGGCGCCCACTGAGTGACACATGCACAAAGCAGCAATATCTCCCTCAGGAAGCCTGTCCCTGACCAGGAGAAGCTGGCCCAATCCAAGCTATGACATCCCCTGGCTTGTGTCCCTAGGGCTGATGCAGCTACACCCTGCGTCTGGTGTACCTGGGAAGGGCTCTGAGGAGGGGTTCAAGATTTGGCTTGTGAGTTCCAGCTTCTAGTGGCTCGGTGCCTGTCTGCTCAGAGCAGGGTCAGTCTGCCCGAGTTCTCCTTCAGTGCCTGTCGTTGGGTCCAACCTGCAGACCCCCAGGAGGTGCAGGTTGAGGCAGTCACGCTGGAGTGCACCAGCCTGTTGATTGACCTGAAGTTGCCTCTGAAAGGGAGGTTTCCTCTCTCTCCTGTGCAGTTCTCAGAGCTCCCGTGAACGTAGAGAGCTGCAGGACCCTGCCAAGGCCGACTCTCTCACTGCTTCCAAGAAGATGACTCAAATCAGTGGAAGATGCTGGCAGTGTGCTCTCTCTCTTCATGGGACCCAACTGTGGAAGAGGTGGGGAGGACTCCAGAGGACAGCTCTCCATGCTCCCTGGGCTGAAGGTGCTGCACTCTCAGATGGCAGCTGGCAGTCAGTCAGCATATGCAAGCTCAGTTCCACGGCTGTTTACACAGAGCAGCTGATCCAGACTTCCTCCCTGCCTGCACCGAGGCTGCATCAACCTGCCTAGGTATCAACCCACTGGTTGACAAGGCATTCCCCTTGCCTAGGTATCAACCCACTGATCGGAGCCTTCTTCTCCCCTCTCCCAGACCCTGCCTTCTCGTGGCAGAGAACTCAAGGATCGGAGGGTGAAAGTTGTACCACCTGGGGGAGAACATTATTCTACATGGGACTAAACTACAGTGCCTGGGAAACCCCCCACCTTATTTCTGGCTTTTACCAGGAAACATGGGGTCTCAGCAAAAATGGAAAAGCTGGGCTTTGATTTGTGGGCCGGGTCCTCTCCTGCCCTGCCGTCCTCAGTGGTCAGACTCAGAGCTCCTCTCACATCATCAGCGAGCCTGGGGGCCTGAAGGCTGGAAGGGCAGGGAGGTTACCGATCAGGAGCAAGGCACAGCATGTAAACATGCAAAGCAATGGGTCTGAGCAGCATTTGGCTGCATTGATCTGGCTCTGGCCAGACATCCTCTTACTTCTGTGGGCACCAAAATTCATCCCCAGTTACACACAGCACTACAAAAGCAGAGACTAATGGGGAAGGGAGGCTGAGCAAGGCGGCCTCCTAGACACTGGCTTCAGTCTCACGTCCTTCTTTCCTCTTTGCTCAGATCTGAGCTCATTAAAGCAAGCAGTGCTGAAGCCACAAGAGTCTCCTTCAATGTATCCTACCCTGCCCGCCAGCTTACCTACCACTCCCCGCCACCTGCACACGTGCTGATGGTACAATCCACCCCGTCCTCCAGCTCGTTAATGAGTGTGTTAGAACAAAGCCAGCCCAGCAGGGGCCCCTGGGGCACTCCGCTTGTTACTGGCTGCCAACTAGACATTGACCCGTTGATCACTAGCCACTGAGACCAGTGATCTAGCCAGCTTTCTATCCACCTTACAGTTCCTTCAGCCAACCAATCCACACTTCCTTAACTTGCTGATAAGAATGCTGTGGGAGACCGTATCAAAAGCTTTGCTAAAGTTAAGGTACATCATGTCCACAGCTTTCCCCACATCCACAGAGCCAGTCATCTCACCAGAGAAGGCCATCAGGTTGGTCAGGCATCACTTGACCTTGGAGAATCCATTCTGACTGTGCCTGATCACCTCCCTCTCTTCCAAGTGCCTCAAAATGGATTCCTTGAGGACTTGCTCCATGATTTTTCTGGGAACTGAGGTGAGGCTGACTGGTCTGTAGCTCCCCAGATCCTCCTCCTTTCCTTCTTTGAAGATGGGCACTATACTTGTCTTTTTCCAACCCTCCGGGACCTCCCCCAATTGCCATGGTTTTCAAAGATAATGGCCAATGGCTCTGCAATCACATCAGCCAACTCTCTCGGTACCCTTGGATGCACTGCATCTGGCCCCATGGACTTGTGCGTGTCCAGCTGTCTAAATAATCCTGCCCCGTTCTTTCCACACTGAGCGCTGCTCACCTCCTCCCCAAGGTAACACAAGAGCTCAGAATGGCCAAGTTCTCCCCAGGAGCACACGCATGCACAGCGCCACACCAGCTCCCACAGGCACTGAACTCGTCAAGTTACAGCCTAGGCTCCCTCTCGGCCCCTGGGGCTTTAACTCAACCAGCTTACGGCCAGGGGCCTCGTGGCTAGACAAGTCCTTGGACAGATGGCTTGGAAGGAAGCTGGGTCTGGATTTCAGTGTGTGTGAACTGGGTGCCCACGAACGCCAAGGTGCTATTCTTGCCCTGCCCCCACTCCCACACCAGCTCTGCTGATGCCCATCAGACCACAGGCAATCTAGCCTATCTTGAGGGCTCGGAAAGCGTGGGATCAGGCTGCGAGCTGCAGCTGGCTGCTTGGCACGGTGAATAAATGACCGTGAGAATGGCTTCTGGCACCTCCTCACCTCCCTGCTGGCCAAGGAGGAGGCCACAGACCAAAACTAACCCCACCATCCTGCACCTGGCCCTGCAGACAGGCAGCTAATCATTCTGGGAGGAGAAAAGGGCGGTCAGGAGAAGGAGGGCTCCCCAGTCTGTCCCTCTGGAAATCAATCACTCCCAGAAACAGAGAAAGCCAGTCCTCAGGGCCTTCTGGAGAGATTTTCTTTTAGAGCAGTCCAAAATCAGTGTGGCATCAGGTACAATAAAAGGAAACCTGAGTCAAGCGCATTAATAGGCTCAGGCCGTCCCGAGGAAGTAGAATGAGAATGTCTAAAATAGAAGGCCCACGTGTAATGCAGTGTTTCAGCCTGACCTAAATACAGGGTGCTGCCCCCAGCAGAACTGAGTGGAACCTAGGAGTGCCTGCCCTGAGCTGTTCTGCCAGTGCTCAGCACTACCTGCTCTCAAGCCGAGAGGATGGTAATAAAGGAGCATTATTTGGCCCCAAGGGGGTTTTATGCAAAATGACACACAATATAAATGACTGTTGTAAACAGAGAGTTTAATAAAGGGCTGTGTGCAAATTTACAGCCTCCCCAAGGATAATTAAAATTATTTATCTACTTACCTAGCTAGCCATCTGAGCAGTCTATTAATTATTATCTATTATACACAGCCCACTTTGCATGCTGCTAGGGGATTGGCTAACAGCCCTCTTCAATGCTGCTGTGTTGCTGCAAAGGGAAGGTAGGACAACTGCCCTGGCCTTGCTCCGAAGAAGTTGGGGTGGTTCCTAGAGCATGTCTACATTGCAGAGAACTGGCATGGGTGATGTGTTTGTGGAGTCTCCTCCCAGTTCTGTGCGCAATGCAAAGAGAGCTGTGTACAAGCTATTACAAAAAGTGGGGTCCCTGCTTCTAAAGCTCCAGCTCAGACCCCCGCTCTGAGAACAGGCCTCTCTCCTCCCCCCATCAGCCACGCCTGCTTACAGAGCGAGGGCAGGGAACTGCTGCAGCTCCCATTGCCCATTAGAATCCCCAGTCAGAGCAGCTTTGAGCACTTCTCCTGCAGATGGACAAGGGTCTCCATGGTCCACACAAAGGAAACCCAGACCCACCTCCGCAGGACAAAGGCGCTGAGCCCACGGTAGAGCAGCACCTACCCCCGTAGCACTGTGTGAGCCGGGGACAGGGCAGCAGCTCAGCCTGCGAGTGCGGGGCAGGCGCTGGGACGTCCTCACAGGGTAATTATAGGAACAACAGCTTTTTAAAAGACCCTCCACCCCCCCAGCCTGCTGCTCTTGACAAAGTGGCCTGGAACGGTTCATGTCCCAGCCTGGGGAGGGAGAGCCCCCAGGCTGAGCAGAGAGCAGGAAGCTGGGAGGGCAGCACCAGAGAACAAAAGGGGGTGTGCTCCTGACTCCCCCAGAGAGACAAGGAGTGCTGTGACAGGACTTACAGGCCAGGGCCACGGAGATTAATCGCCAGGGATGGCCCAGGGCTGGGGGAAGAGAAAATGGAAGGAGAGAGGAAGAGATCCCAGGAGCAGCTCCTGCTGTCTCCCAGACCCTGGCCAGGCACCATGCTGGGGTCAGGGAGTCCACGGCTCTCTCGCAGCCCGTCTCAGCGCTACCTGTTCCTCACTATTAGCATTACGAAACAATCCTGGTTCCTCTCCACACATAAAGAGACTTCAGGGGCTGCAGTGCACAGATACTTAGCGCTGTTTTATTGGCTTAATAAACCCGGCAGCTGCTGCCAGAATCTCCTCACTGGGCTCAAACTCTTCCCACCTTGGCAACTGGCTGGAAAGGGAGAATGCATGGGGCCAGGGCCGGGGCCGGGGCCGGGGCCAGTGTAAGGGCTGGTTCCGCATGGGCAAGGAGACACTCTGTGCTGGCCCAGGACAGACGCTTGTCAAACAGCTGGTCAGGAACAGGAAATCCAGCTGCCTGTATCCACTGCAGGCAAAGTGAGGTGCCAGCTCCCATCCACCTGCCTGCCCCATCCGTTTGCCATCGCAGGCTCCCAGTGCTGCGGCTTCTCGGCAGCCAAGCGCTCTCAGGCAGTGCAGCGACATCTGGCAATACCAGCAGGCGAGGAGGCCCTTTGCTCCAAAGCTCCCAAGATTCCCGGTTCCTGTTCAAACCCCCGTTCCCCAGTGTCCATCGCAGGCCCCAGCCCGGCAGACACTCGGTGCAAACCCTGGGCTTCTCACGGTAACATTGCCGCCGTGCCCCGGAGGGAAGGGAGAGATCTCGGCAGTGGCGCCTCACTAACGGGCCCCGTCCGAGGAACTAGCCGTCCTAAGTGTCCCAGATCAGGTGCTGCTCCAGGCACAGCCAGGGGACAAATGCTGATGATAGAGATTCCCCAACCTGCCACTTACTGCAGGACCTTCGTCTCTTGCAATCCTGTCCCCGCCCCACAGACATGTTCCAGCTCCCTCCCCTACTCAGCTGGCCTTTCCTATGCGTCGCCCCCATCCAGACTTTCCTGACCTCCACCCCCAACTACTCAACTTCTGCCCCCTCGGCCTCACGTGCTCAGTCCTGACCCCTGTGCCCAGCCACAAGAATTCTGCCCCTGGCACAGCGCCATCCTCTGCAGCTCCCGCACCAGCCTTGCATTCATGGTGCTACCTCGATATTTCTCCCTTCCGCACAAACGCACCCGACAGTGACACACTCCGAGGCTATTTTAAGTGCCCTCTTTCCAGGCAGTGGCTACGTCCACACTGCGTTCTACCACCAACTTGTGGAGACGCATCCAAGCTAGCCCAAGCTACACGAGTGACCGCAGCGGTGGGCCAGGCAACCCTGGGAACACACCTCCTGGTGCTGCTGGCCCATGCCAGCCATGCAGTCACACAGATACTGTTACTCAGGCTAGCTCTGACCTCATTTAGGCTGTGGGTCGCGGTGTCTGCTGCAATCACCCCTCCTGACTGCAGTGTAGACAGACTCCATCTCTCCAAGAACTGCCTCCTAGGAGCCAGAACCTCACACTGACTAGGAAGAGCGGCTCTGAGCTGCTTCTAAGCCATCAGGCCAGCTAACTGCCTTGTCAAGGTGCCCAGCTCCCGCACAGTGCGGCTGACAGCTGGCTTCAGGCAGGGAGAGTCACCTCCTGAACGCTATCAGTGAAAGGAGGCGACCAGGGCCCCCTCCCGCCGGCACAGGGAGGCCAGGCGCTGAGACCTCCAGATCTCTCAGGATTTGCAGGTGGAATAAAGCTGCCAGAGATGGGAAAGGAATCTTCCCCATCGCCCCTGCAGGATTGTTCCCTCGGGCGTATTTATGTTTAAATGGTTCGAGTGAAGGAGCTTTCCCTGGAGACTGGAACATGGTTCAGCTAGATGCTCTTTAGGAAACTGTTATCAGAGTGCCAGCAGGCACAGCGTCTGCAGAAGAGCACCAGGGACCTGCCAGCCATAGGAGCGGCACAGATCAGTGGCAAAGTGGAAAGGGGAGGATGCCCCAGAATGGCCGTGCAGCAGAGGCTGGTTTCCTTCAGCTCCATCATCAGGAGCTCAATTCCTAACAGGATACTGGTCGTTTTAACTTGCCGGGTGGCTGGCAGCAAGAGCCACTCTCCCCACAGCCCTGCCACAGCCAGCCCTACCTTGATTCCATACGCTTCCATTCCTAGGATTACAAGCTAATAAAGCCACTTGATCAAATTCCGGGTCATTACTAAAGGAAAGCCACCCCTCCATGGCCAGGGGCAAGAACTTCAACCCAATTAAAGCAAGCCTAGCATTTCTGCAGGCTGCCTGCCACACGAGGGAGGGCCTCTCGGGTCCTGGCTGCAGTGAGCCAAATGCACATAAAGTCAATAGGGGGTCTTGTAAATAAGGCCATGCGCGGTGCGGGGGGGACACAGAATACAGCTTGCTTATCAGCAGGAACATAAGAGCGGCCAATGGCCCATCTAACCCAGCATCGTCTCTGACAGTGGCCAGTCCCATCTGCGTCAAAGAGAACGAATGGATCGGGTAATCCATCCTCTGTCGTCCAGCCCCAGCTTCAGGCATTCAGAGGTCTACTGGGGGACTTCTGGGAGGAAAGCTCTAATATTTCCTATTAGCGCTCCTTGCCGCCCACCCACGAAGCTGCTAGGTAAACTGGGGTCCTGCTTGGTGCTACTGGAAAGATTTCTGTGCAGACACCATTGACAGCAGGAATGCGCTGTTGCCATTCCCTCACGGGGGAAGAGACTGGGCAGTGAACCCACATAAACAGAACGGCATGGCTTCAGACGAAACCGTCCCAGGAATAGGCCATTCGCCTTCAGAGCCCAGAGCTGAGCTGGAAAGGTCACAACTCCAGAGAAGGGAGGTGATGGGGACAAACCTCCCGCCCCAGGGGATCTTAGAAGGTCAGGCTTGGAAGGGCTCTCAGGAGCTCATCTAGTTCAACCCCTGCTCAGGGCCTTGGCAAACCAGGACTGAAAGGCTGGGTCAGATGCTCCAGGAAAGATGCTCTTCAAAGGCTGCTGGCCAGGCTGAAGAGTGAAATGCACAGCACCATACTCCAGCCCCATGGAGAGGGATCTGTGCCCCTAACTGGTCTAAAGCCAAGGAGGACCTGAACTGCTGAGCCCCTGTCCTCATCCCCTGGCTCCCACAGACTAAGCCCCTCACATTCCACGCTGGGGGAGATGCTGTGAGATCTTCTGGGGAGCAGGCAATGTGATCAGGGAGGAAGAGAATGGGTGGGAACTGAGGTCTGAAGGAGAACATGAATCCTCTTCTAGCATCTCATCTTAAACCTGCTCTGGCCACAGATGGATCACGGCGGAGCTCTCTTGGGGCTACCTAAGGGAAGTGTCCCTGGGAAGGGGGAAGCACTCTGCTCTTTGCATCTGCTTCCTTACATTTTCCTGCTGTTTCAAATGGATTTGGAACTTTCCTTCATTTCCTGCCAGACAGCTGTGTGGCATCCCACAGCACCCCAGCCACGGGAGCATCCCACTGACGTCATCAGTCTGCGAAGCACTGTAGGAGTGAGAAGTTACTGGCTCTCCCGGAGTCCTGCCTTGTTTTCTCCACCAGCAGGTTGCTGAGAAGTCTTCCACTCCCCTCTGTGCTGGGTTTGCAGAGGCTATTGTTGAGTTTTGCACCCTGTGCTATGAGTTAAGATGCTCCATCTGCCTGCAGCTTGAGACTGGAGTGAGGCAGTGCCAGCATCTGACTGAAATGCAAACGGAAGAACTTTTGAATGGGCGGCCAGAGAGATGTTGCAGCAGGGGGGAGGGGAAAATGCTGCACCCCACTCTTCAATCTGCTTGCCATCCTTCAGGTGCGCATTTAGCAGCAGCAGCAGGTCACCCCATCCTACCCACCACTGGTGCAGGGATGAGAAAGGACTTGCTAAGGAAAGCTGAGCACGGAGCATGACAGCCTCCAGGGCCAGACTGTGGGGAGCAAAAGGCAGGAGGGCGCTGAGGCTGGCAGCCTTGCAGTCCAAATGCTGTGAACACAAGACAGCCCAACACGAAGCAGGGCCAGGAGGAAAAGCAGCTAACGGTGCAGGAAATCAACAGCCGGTAAGTGGCACTGAGCGACCTGGCCTGTGCATCGCCAGGAGAATGCATGCCCCAGAGCAGCGCCTCTCCAGGAGCCAGCCAGTCAGCCAAGGCCAGCAGCTGACATCTGGAGAATGAGTCGAGGGTGCAGGGTTAGCCTTGGCACCAACAGCACTGGAAGGAGGCAGGCTGAATCCTGGGAAGTGAGAGGCAGGCTGGCCCCTGGCTGGAAAGGCTCATCAATACACGGTTAGGAGCAGCCGTTCTGGCTGCAGCTGACAGGCAGGCATTTAAATAAAGCTGTGCAAAGTTCCTGACACCTGCCTCCTGTCTCTGCCTCTCCAACTGAGCTTCCCAGCTTGCCCGCGGATGCAGCCCGTAGCAGGCGCGGTGAAAAAGACCAGCCCCCCAGCTCCAGACAGTGTCTGTCACTCTCCCGTGGCTGCCAGGAGCTGCCTCGGAGCCCGGTGAAACACCGTCCGCTCCTCCCTTCCTGATGTCTCACCTCCTCCTCACTGGGGAGGCTACTCTGGCCCTTACTGCTGCTGCACTGGCTGAAATCACTGCTCCAAGCCGAAGCAGTCCCTTGGGGTGGCACTTGGTGGAGCGCAGCGATGCCATGCTGTAGCATCTGGGACCTGCCACACTCTCCCAAGACCCCACTCCTCCTTGCTGTGCTTTGAGCCACCATCGCGCTGCTCAGCGTTCCAACCCAGGCTAATGCTGCAGCCCCAGAGCTATGGGGAAATGGCAAGTCTCCCCTATTCCAACCCCTCCTCTCCCCAAAGAGCTGCTGCTACGCAGCCACCCACACTGCTGTGTGAGCACAGCTACAGGCCAGCTCCCACCCTTTCATGCTGGCTGCTTCCAGCCCCAACCTACAGGATATTTATTGTTCCGTCCCTCCTAAATCACTGCTGACGCCTGGGCTACTGGCCCTCCATTACAGAAAGAGCTTGCATGGAGGCGCAGTTCCGTTTAGCTTGCAGAAAAAGAAGCCTCAGAGGAGAAACCCACCCAGGAGCTGCACGGTGCTGAGCTCGGGGATGATGGACGATTATGGACCATCTGCACTTTCAGAAGGGGTAGATTTATGAGTGGCATAGACAGCTACAAGAGTGTCCGTTACTATAACTCACTGCCCTCTTCAGAGAGAGTCTCATCAGGCCTCTGCTGCTGCCGCTGCAAAGTCCAGGTGAAGCACTAGCAGTGAGGAAAATCAATGGCACACTGCTGGCAGTGAGGGGCGGAGGGGACAGAACTTGCGGGGGCAAGTGTGCAGGTCATGTGTGGGAGCTGCAGCTCAGGACGGAGGGACCCCCTTCTGCTCACCTGCGTGGGGTACGTTAGCAGAGCTGGCAGCAGGGAGACGCCAGAAATGGCCAGTGGGGGATGCGGGTCAGGACTGAAGTGCATTGGAAGTCCAGCACTAAAATAGCAGGGGCTGGAGGCGCTTTGTCATGTACACAGCAGTGCCGTATTTAACGCCCCACTGCAGAGACGTGCTAACCCAGCCCTGACTGCCCGCCAGCCTCTGAAACATCACCAGTCGCTGGCTTTAATGGCTAGCCCAGCACCACCTTGGTCTCTCGGACTCCAAGCACCTCGCCTCGCCTCCCAGCACCATCATTCACATTTGACAGAATCCTGGATTCACTATGAGCACCTGGGGGGCACCCTAGACTCCCCCTCCCCAGCTGCAGCCTGGTCCAGCCACAGGATGGAAGGAGCGGAATCAATGCCTGACCCTGGATCTTCCAGTCCCTTCTCCCACACACAAAAGTATGGCCAACGATATTATGCAGACATCCCATAAACTCAAATCACCTCTTCACAGGCCTTCCTCCATGAAACCTTCTGCTCTCCAATCCAGCAGTTATGGAATCACATTGTCCTCTCCTCCACCCCTGACCTAGGTGCTTTGCAAACCAATCACTGCTGCAAAGAACTCAAACAGGAGCAGGAGAGGAGTGCAGGTTCTTTCTAACAGGACGGCTTGTGAGACCACACACAATAGCCTGCTGCGCCATGAGGGGACTCCCCACTCTTTGTGCCACCTCACAAGCACGTGGACAAGGGTAAGCCAGGGGCTATGGTGTCCTTGGATTTTCAAAAAGCTGTTGGCTCTAGAAAGAGTCTCTTTAGCGAACTACGCAGTCACAGGATAAGAGGGAAGGTCCTCTCCTGGATCAGGAACTGGCTAAGGTAGGAACAAAGGGTAGGAATAAATGGTCACTTTTCAGAAGGGAGAGGGATAAACAGTCCCCAAGGATCTGTACTAGGCCCAGTGCTGTTCCACTTATTATATTCATAAATGATGTGGAAAAGGGGTAAACAGTGAAGTGGCAAATTCTGCAGATATACAAAACTATTCAACATAGTAAAATCCAAAGCTGACTGCACAGAGTTACAAAGGGATCTCACAAAACCGGGAGACTGGGCAACAAAATCGCAAATGAAATTCAGTGCAGAGAAATGCAAAGTAATGCTCGGTAAACTTGGGGACATTCTCCGCATCGCCTCCCACTCCCTTCACAGGTGCTCACACCCCACTCAGCCTTTGCTGAAGAGGAAATATGGCTTCCAGGAAGTCTGGCAGCACTGGGGTAGCTCTGTGGCAATGCACACTCATCCTACCTCCCCTGCTCCAAGGGACCCCTGGTCCTCCATGCGCATGCAGAACACGGCTGGGGAAATCACAGCTCTGGAGAGGGTGCAGGCTGGTGCTTGGGAAAGAGAGAAATGGGTGCAGAGACATTCCAGACCAACCCACAGTGATCAGCACTCATACAGCATTGCTCACCAGAAGTTCTCAGTAGCACCTGGCTACTACTCTGTCAGCAGTCTAACCACTAGATAACACTGCCTTTTACTTGTAGTGCAGACAGCTGCCGTGGGGAACTTCCCCAGCAAAGCTCTAACAATGCCTGTTAGTCTTACCCTGGACACCCCACCTCTCCTGGTCTGCAATCATCTCTCTCCCTCTATTGCAGCTCTAGGCTATTTTGAGAGACAGGTACAAGGTTCATTTGATTCAACGGCCACGGAACTCATTGCACATTGGACCCAGGTCTCCAGAGGCAAAAGGAATTAATGCTCAGTTCTCAACCTGTAACCGCCTTCCTTTCTTCATGGCCACCCTGGGGGGAGGGCAAAGGACGAACCCCAACTTTTTCTGTCGTAACACGTAGTTGTGGCAGGGAAAAGATTCCCAGCCGGACAAGTAGCTCCATACTCTCTCTTGGACTTTGGCAAGGGACTCAACTCCAAACTGATCCCACAGGCAGAGAGAAGCCTCAAGTTCCATCGATGGCTGTAATGCACATGCTGGCTACAGGCACAGGCAGGCCCTGCTGCTCCATGCACTCAGGCCGACCCCTACGACGTGCCAGGAGCTGTCACTCTTTGTTCCCATCACCTAACCTGGGAGGTTGGGCAGAGAAGCCCCATTTATCACTTTGTTTTATTTTCTGTTTGTGGCTCAGCACTGCAGAGACCTTGGTGATAAATCAGCTCGCTGTGGGAGGGATGGGGAACCAAGAGGGACAAAGGAGATAAAAGCCAGGTACAGGGGGTCAATTTGTGCAGCTGAGCCAATCAGGCAGGGGGCAGGTGGGAGAGCAAGACACCAGTAACCACATCAGGGAGGCTTCGCAATTTCGGTAAATGGGAGCCAGCAGATCATGGCTGCAGCCATAACTAGCCCCGTCCATCACCAGCGCTGGAGAAGGGGCTGAAAATCCTCTTTACAGAGAGTGATGTCACCTGGCGCACGGTGCCCGGCGCTCGCCCAGCACGCCACCTTCACTCTCGTTGTTCCAGAGACAGAGCGCTCTCCAATCAATACACCTGTCATGTCAGCCAGGCCCATTATTTTTACCCAAGGGAGAAAAAAATAAAAAGGAGAAATCATTACTTAAAGTGTGAATGCGAATCACTCAGAGACAGCCGAGCCGAGCAGGATGAATCTGCCGCATGCAGGCTTCCCTGGAAAAGCACCTGGGGCAGTGGGGTGGGAGTGCACTGAGGATTCCTGGAGTCTGCGCTGGTGCTGGGTAGAAGGAAAGCTCAAGGCAGGGATTTGTTTCTGGAGTCAGCTAGGTAGGGGACAATGGCAGCTCCAGTCAGTCCATCAATGTCTAATGTCAGGTAGAGTCCCAGGGAACTCAGACTGGTTCCCGCACGCTCGCAATACATTAAGTCCTGATGTGGATGCACACATGTGCACCCATAAATACACGCATGTATGTGCACAGATGCATTTCTGCATGAGACCATGCATCTGAGGACTCTCCATGCAGGTACGCAAAGGTTCTATAGCTCGCATGAGAAAGGCTTCATCCGCCATTCACACTATTGCAGGAATGGGCTGGAGGGTCCCTTCCCAGAGCACCTTTCTGTCAGGAATTTCCAGAGGGGAGTCGTGTTAGTCTGTGGGAGGAAAAACAGCCAGAGTCCGGGGGCACCTTAGAGACTAACAGATTTCTTCGGGCATAAGCTTTCGTGGGCTATAACCCATGCATCT
Organism: Pelusios castaneus; assembly: GCA_007922175.1. NCBI lineage: Eukaryota > Metazoa > Chordata > Testudines > Pelomedusidae > Pelusios > Pelusios castaneus. The sequence goes on along the minus strand of ML685805.1, from coordinate 10,801,765 downwards.
GACGAAGTGCCCGAAGAAATGTTAGTCTCTAAGGCGCCCCAGGACTCTGGCTGTTTTTCCTGTCAGTAGCATCAGGTGGTCAACTGGTGGGAGACCCCAGCTGGCACCAGCACATGTTGCTTTCACTTTCTGCTTCAAAGGCACAGCGAGGAAAGGTAGAGGCCCCAGGTATGTGAGGTGTGCACTGCGGCAGATGTCTCCTCCCAGGAGGAGGAAGGCTGTGCACAATATTGCCCTGCAAGACACCTAGACTAGGAAGCAACCTGAGAATTTCTGTTTGCTGACTTGTTGGTAAGCAGGTGTTCTGCACAGGTGACAAGTGCGAAGCAGCACCATGTGCTAGCCAATAGCTGACAGGGCGTTGAGGAAGGAGGGAAGCTGCACTCTCTGGCCAGGATGGAGGAAGGGCCCCAACCTTAGCAGCGAGTGAGGGAAGGTGGGAAAAGAGCACTGCTCACATTTAACTCTCCAAAGCCAGATTGCCATGTAGAAAGCTCATCACCCCTGTTCTGGGGAATTCTGGAGGCCAGGCCCGCCGCACTTCTTTCAGTAACACTCCTCCTCTGCCACAGGCTGCAGAAGCAATGGGCTGGTGACGCAGAAGGAGCAGGAGCGACACAGTGCTCAGAAATGAGACTATCAGATTAAGAGACCTGTCTTGATGAAAAAGACTGGAGAATTCAGGCTCCCCCAAGCTTGCTGAGCACAGTGCCCACAGTCCCCACTTCCAGGGCTCTGTAGTAAAGAGACAGCTGAATCCAGGCAGTGGGCGCAGTCCGGTGCCAGCATCCTTTACCAAGAGGCTGTTCTCATCCTGAGCAGCGGGCCCAGGATGCTGTGCCTGTGGGAGCTGAGGCCTGTGAGCAAGAGGGGGGAGAGACGTACTGAGCAGTGGTGAATCCTGAGCATGGGTGTTTTCAGCGCTGGAGTAGATGAGCGGGCAGCAATTAACGATGTAATAAAAAGATATGTGCTCCTATTTCAAGGCACTGTCTCACGCAGTGCAGAGAGCACTCAGCCCGGCCCCATGCGTGATCCAACCCATTTTGGGGGAAGGAGTAAAAGATCCTTTCAAAGAGAAGTTTGAACACAGCTTAGAAAGAACTCGCCAAGCCCAGGACTGCAGAGCACAAACTCTCTGCTGCAGCCTTTGAACAGGCTGGTTTTGAAAGAGACGCTTCTTGCATCATTTGCGCCCTGCTGCTCAGGGCCATGGAGAGCCCTTCAAAGGTGCACCCTGCAGTTCTTTCCCAAGGAGCCTTGGTTTTCTCTCTCAAATTGAATGCGGAGGAAAGACGAATGTTCCAGAAAGCCGGCACCTCACACACACGGCCGGCCTGCTGCCCAAGTCCCCCAGTGCTGTCTCCACGCCCTGCTATTCGCTCTGTCCCCCTTCCACACCTCTACCAACGCGTCAATGCAAGCCCCTACTCCAGCCTGGCACCTCTGCCTTTCTCCGCTAGTGCATGTCCCCAGCCTGCCCAAACACGGCACCTTAGTTTATTAGTAGGTGTATTACAGTCGCAACCTAGAACCTGCAGCCATGATCCACCCCCCCGGCACACACTGCAGCTCAGATGACCCCCAGGCACAGGTATTTTACTGAACCCCCCCCAAGAGCTGCCAGCTAGTCCACACAACAGTGCTACCTGGTCTTCGCTACAAGAGCGTCCTTCCTGCTGAGGGCTACCCAGTGTGTGGACACCTCACTTCACAGCCGGGGAGTTCTGCGACCGAGAAGAAATGCAGCTTTCCTTTGGTTCGAGCACTTTTGGGAATGTCTATGCAGTGGGCTCTGTCTGTTCAACGTTCGATCTGCAGTTAGAAAGGGTGTCTCCAATGACTGGCTCATTAACCTCCCTTCCTCCTGGGCTGAATCCCTTCCGCCCAACTACCTTGCCATGTCCAGGGAAAATTCCTACTCCCAAAGCGGCCTCTTTTCTCCACATCTGGAAGCAAACCTCAGTGCCCCGCCCCTCTCAGAAGTGATGCTGATAAATACTCTGGTCTGGCCGTTAACTCCAGATGGGCATTTAAAGGAGCGGGGGGGAAGGCCCCACTTAATTCTGTGTGGAGAGCCAGAGATTTTTCACACAAATTCATAAAGACAAGGGCACCTGGCGCTGCTTTCTCCAGTCACTGTGAGCTGTGATGGGAGCAATGCATGTGATTGTGGGGAGTGTAATTGCCCGTGGTGCTGCACCAAGCGGTGACTATTTATTAGGCAGGGAAAGGTTTATAACACGTCTGTTACTGGATTTGGTGGGATTTCAGAGAGCTTGTGAGCAGATGAAGTAATGATTCTGTGCAAAGGCATTTCCAGAACTGCATTCAAATCCACCCACAATGCCTCCCCCACCCCTCGTTTTCAGGTGAGAGCTTAATTTATTAAACATTTACACGGTGGTTTTGCAGATTTCCTTTTGCACAGCACAGAAACACCCCTCCATAAAGATACGGGTCACCAGAGAAAAGCCAGGCCCAGGACACAGAAGGAGAGGGTCACCAACCATTCACGCAGTATTTTCAGGGCTACCTATGCTCTTTTCTGACACGGAAAGAGGGAGAAGGAGAAATGTTCCTCCCTTCCCTCCAAGGAGGGCAGCAGCCTGACGCTGTGAGAACAGTTAAAACACCCTCGAGTAGACTACCGTGGGTGCAGCACAATTTCAGTGGAAGCAAAAGCCCCAGATGAACTGAGCTTCACAGGGTGGTAAAATCGCACACACTGGGGTCTGCTGACTGGCGGCGTGTGACCTGCTGTTTCTGGCCAAACTGCTTTTCCCTTTATGTCTCTGTTCTTGTCTCACCTGGTGAGACTTCACATTGGAGCCTTCTACACTAGCCGTATCGACAAACTAACCGCAAACCCCAGGAGAGTAACAAACCGAGACCCAATGGCCACCGAGGCCCGCGACTATTCCCATCATCCCCCATCGGTCGGAAACCTGCACTGACGCTGGAAGCTCTTTGGGGCAGGAGCTGACTTTCTGTTCTACACTCGTCCAGAATTTAGCATAGTGGGGGCCTGGCCCGTGGCTGACGAATGCCGTGGACATAAGATACCTGGAATTCAGCAAGGCTTTTGATACAAGCCCATATGACATTTTGATAAGGAAGCTGGAGAAATGCGGGCTTGGCCGAACTGCCAGTAAATGGATACATAATGGTTAAAGAACTGCAAATAAAGAGCAACTATTAATGGAAGGGTATCGGGTCAGAGGGAGGTCTCGAATGGGGCTCCCCTGGGATCTGTCCGGGTCTGGTGGTGTTTAACCTATTTATTAATGACTTGGCTGCAGGAATAGGGAGCAGAGTGATCAAATGTGCAGATGACACAAAGCTAAGGGAGGTACCAGCACTTTGGAGGACAGAGCTAAAATTAAAAGGCATCTTGACAAATAGGAGCCTATAGACAACAAAATGAATTCAACAAAGACGAGTGTGAAGTGCTACACTTAGGCAAGAAAAACCAACGGCACAAATACAGAATGGGGGATCACGGGCTTGGCAGCAGCCCTGCTCACAAGGATCTGGGAGCTGTTCTGGATCTCAATTTTAGGTTGCAATAAGAGAGGCATCGCATGCAAGTCAGCGCTGGAGTACTGTGTTCTGTTTTGGTCACCAATGTACAGAAAGGATGCAGAGAAACGGGAAAGGATCCAGAGGCAAGGGACAAAGATAATCAAAGGGATGGAATGCAAGCCACATAAGCAATGACTGCGGGAACTGGGTATGTTTAGTTTGAAAAAGAGAAGATGAAGGGGGACATGATGGTGGTCTTCAAAGACTTGAAAGGCTGCCATAAAAAAGATGGAGAAATGTTCTCTTGCCAAAGAGACAATGAGTTCAAACTACAGCACAGCACATTTAGATTAAATCTCAGGAAAAACTTCCTAACTGTAAGAAGAGGAGGACAATGAACAGACTGCCTCAGGAGGCTGTGGAAGCTCCTTCACTGGAGATTTCAAAAAGAGTCTGGATAGCCACCTGTCTTGGCTGGTTTAGACAACAGGAATTCTGCGCCTTGGTAGGGAGTCAGACTAGATGGCCCTTTCAGTCCCTTCTAACCCTGTCGTTCCATGAGGAGGTCTCCTAGCTGTTCCATTAATAAATACTTCCGCTGTTCCAGGTGCTGCCTGGGCCATCCTGACCAGCCACACGCAATCACAGCAACCAAGGCCTTACAGTATTTTGTGATGGCCTGGATGCCCAACTGAACAATACGCCAGATGAGAAGATCTGTAATAATCATCTGAACACAGCCTACAACCATGTGTGTCAGCCTCTGCAAAAAGCCAGGGAGGGATGAGCCGGCAAAGGGCAGTCTGAATGCCGTCCTGCAGTCCTAGACAGCACTGAACATCATGGCCTGAGCATAGCCTCCCACCACACTCCCATTCTCTGGCCCCTGGGTCCCAATCAGGATCTGAGGAGGCTTGTCTGCAAAGAAATGCAAAAGCTTTTTCTAGGCATCAGCCTGCATCCTTCTTGATGCTGTCAGTAGCCCCCTTTGCTCCTCTCCCAGGCCCAAGGCAGTGTACCACTCACAAGGATTTACACAGGCTTGCAGAATTGTAACTGAAAGGAGAATTTGACCCTGTGTATGTTCCAAGCTGATTCACAGCACAGCAGCATCGCAGCCTGGGGAACAAACAGTCGTCGCTGCTCCCAGCAAGAAAGCCGTCACACAGTGAGGAGTTGGAAATGGCAGGGAGTCGAGAGATTGCTGAGGGAATACATTCACTACACACATCCCGGTGCCTTGGCTCGACGGTCAAAGTGAATGCCGCCAAACAGGGCTTTGAGCGCTTGCTTACACCACACATACCCGCTCTGACGCCCTGGGGAGGTAACACGGCACCCCACGAACTGTGAAAACCAGAGTTTTTTGCCAACACTGTTGAATGGCTGCAGTTATGGTGCCCAAAAGAACTCTACTATTCCGTCCCATGGAGCAAGAGTGGGAGGCCTGGGCCCCAGACTGGAGCTGCATCTCCTTAGCTCCTCCACCCGGCTGCTGCTAAACCTTCAACCAACCCTGAAAGCTCTTTCAAAGGTCTCTGGGTCCCTTCCCCTCCCCTCAGGGCATGGGGAAGGATTCATTTCCCTGCACTGTCTGTGCTTCTGTTTTCCACCGGTGTACGGGGTTGGCATTTCCCTGTCTCACTGTGAGGACACATCCATTCAGAGGGACCAGGACAGGCAAGTCTAAGGCCCTGCTCCACTGAATGACTAATCTGCGTTATAACTTGAGTGATGCCCTTAACTTGAATCCCATCCACATACACTTCCCTCCGTTCACGTCTGCTTTTGCTTTGAGCCAGAGGTGCCTGGCCCTCAGGTCTCTCCGCTTCGCCGGATGCCAGCACATCAGTCCCTGTACCTCACACAGCAGGGCTGCTCTTCAACAAGCCAGGCGAATTTGGGAAGAGTTAATGAGCGCAGACAACTCCAGTTAACTGTGCACCACAGAAGGCGTCTTTTATTCCTTTCACTAGTTCTCCAGCATGTATGTTACATCAGTTTGGGCTGGCACCTCCTTCCCTGACCCCTCTCTCAGGATGTCTGGGGGAGTCTACATGCCAAAGGCCTGGATGTCAGTAGCCGGCTTGTTTGGCAATAAACTGGGCACTCCTGGACATGGTGTGGGACAAGGGAAGCCCCTTTGAAGAGAACGCTGCTCCGCAGGTCAGCATGACCTTGTATGCAAAGTCAGGCTGGTGGGGATGCAGCGGTGAGCTTTTCAAAAGGGTCACCCCGCCTGGAGGGCACCATTTTTAAGTGCATGCCGCCTGCCCCCACTCGGCACGTCCAAGGGGACACACCAGCGTGGGCAGGAGAGCACACTCCTAAAAATGGCATCCTCCCATGCGGTGCAGCGTGGCATGCACTGTGTCTCTGAGCTCACATGCGCAGAGGCAGGGCCCCGATTCTGAAGCTACCTCAGGAACAGATGAGTGGCCACCCAACCTGCAGGGGAGGTTGTTTCTGGAGTACAACTAGCTGGCAAGGCAACGCAGGTTAGAGCAGATCACCCCTTTGGTGTGCGCAACACACAGAAAGCAGCAGCACCTTTTAACTAGGCAGAGAGTCTATTAGTCAAATCACATCCTCATTTCCCATGGAGGATGGCCCACTTTGCCAGTTCTTAGGGGATCCCGCACAGGTGGAGCCAATCACCACACTAGGAGGTCTCTGGGCACCTCATTCTCCAACCAGCATTCCTGCCCTTCTGGGGCCTGAGGTGAGAGAGGACCTCCACCGCCAGCAGCTCTGCTATTAAATGCCTGGAGAAGCGTCCATGCCCCTGGCTAGCACATAGCTAGAGCTCTCCATGGATATAAAACAGATATCTGCAGGTTTGCAGGGCTCTGCATGTACCCCCAGGGATAAGACACAACGCAGCAGGTCAGAAGGAGAGGCCTGAAATAGTTGCTCTGTTACCTTTTGTGACCTGGACTCCAAATCAGAAAACCATCCCAGTGTGAAGAAAGAATAGCAATGTGGCAGACAACCAGCCTGGCACAACAAAGAAGTCTTCGCTGAGCTTAAACACAAAAAGAGAGCTTACAAGAAGGGGAAGCTTGGTCAGATGACTAGGGAGGAATATAAAAATATGGCCTGAGCCTGCAGGAGTGAAATCGGGAAGGCCAAAGCACAATTGGAGTTGCAGCTAGCAAGGGATGCGAAGAGGAACAAGAAGGGTTTCTACGGGTATGTTAGTAACAAGAAGGTCAGGGAAAGTGTGGACCCCTTACAGAATGGGGGAGGCAACCTAGTGACAGATGATGTGGAAAAAGCTGAAGCACTCAATGCTTTTTTTTGCCTGTCTTCAGAGACAAGGTCAGCTCCCAGACTACTGCACTGGGCAGCACGGACTGGGGAGACAGTAAGCAGCCAGCACAGCTAAAAGAACAGGAGCAGGGCTATTTAGGAAAGCTGGACACACACAAGTCCATGGGGCCAGATGCAATGTGTCCAAGGGTGCTGAAGGAGGTGACTGATGTGATTGCAGAGCCATTGGCCATTATCTTTGAAAACTGTGGCAACTGAGGGAGGTCCCGGATGATTGGAGAAAGGCAAATCTAGTGCCCATCTTCAAAAAAGGGGAGGAGGAGGATCCGGGAAACTCCAGACCAGTTAGCCTCTACTTGGTCCTGGGAAACATCATGGAGCAGATCCTCAAGGAATCTATTTTGAGGCACTTGGAAAAGAGGGAGGTGATCAGGAACAGTCAGCATGGATTCACCAAGGGCAAGTCATGTCTGGCCAACCTGATTGCCATCTCTGATGAGATGACTGGCTCTGTGGATGCAGTGGACATGATATACCTTGACTTTAGCAAAGCTTTTGATACAGTCTCCCACGTATTCTTATCATCCAGTTAAAGTAGTATGGGTTGGATGAATGGATTATAAGGTGGATAGAAAGCTGGCTAAATCACTGGGTTCAAGGGGTAGTGATAAATGGCTCGATGTCTAGATGGCAGCTGGGAACAAGAAGAGGCGTCTGTGCTGGGGCCAGTTTTGTTCAACACCTTCAGTAAGTTTGCAGATGACACTAAGCGGGAGGGAGTGGTAGATACGCAGGAGGGAATGGGTAGGATAGACTGGGCCAAAAGAAATCTGATGAGGTTCAGTAAGGACTAGTGCATGGTCCTGCGTTTAGGATGGAAGAATCCCATGCATGACTAGAGACTGGGGACCAGGGCTGGACAGCAGTTTGGCAGAAAAGGACCTGGGGGTTACAGTGGCCAAGAAGCTGGATATGAGTCAACGGTGTGTCATTATTGCCAAGGTGGCTAGCAGCACATTGGGCTGCATTAGCAGGGCTGCCAACAGATGGAGGGAAGTGATTATTCCCCTCTATTTGGCACTGGGGAGGCCACATTTGGAGTACGACATCCAGTTTTGGGCCCTCCACTCCTGGAACAATGTGGACAAACTGGAGAGAGTCCAGCGGAGGGCAACAAAATGATTCGGGGGCTGGGGCACATGACGATAAGGAGCAGCTGAAGGAACTAGACTTATTTAGTCTCCAGAAGAGAAGACTGGGGGGGGGGGGGGGGGGGAAATTTGATAGCAACCTACAAATACTTGAAAGGGTTCCAGAGAGGAGGGGGCTAGGCTGTTCTCGGTGGTTGTAGAGGACAGAACAAGGAGCAATGGTTTCAAGTTGCAGTGGGGGAGGTCGAGGTTGGATATTAGGAAAATCTTTTTCCCTAGGAGGGTGGTGAAGCACTGGAGTAGGTTACCTGGGGAGGTGGTGGAATCTCCATCCTTAGAGGTGTTAAGGCCCAGCTTGACAAGGCCCTGGCTGGGATGATTTACTTGGGGTTGGTCCTGCTTTGAGCAGGAGTTTGGACTAGATACCCCATGAGGTCTGTTACAACCCTAATCACCTATGATTCTACGTTCCTACACTAAGCACTTGCCAAAAACTGAGACAACCAAATGACGCTCACATAGGTCCAAGCTGTGCCTTCTAGTAGGTGAAGAATCCCAGCCCTTCTGTTGCCAAAACCCAGGCCATAGATTTCACTGCAAAGGCAGCAAAAAATGCAACCAACCTTGGCCAACCTAGTGATCTGGGGCGAAACTCCTTCCCAGCAGCAGAACAGGATGTATGCGAGTGGCTGCTGGTGTAAGGGGGTCTCCCCGTATCCAAGGTCATGTAACTGAGACATCACAGGCGGGAGGGCGTATACATTGCACCGGACCAGCTGGTCACACGGGCATGTCTCTGAGCTCTGACATGGCCAATTACTTCTCCAACTGAAGGGAACGAGCCAAAGGAATTGGTGACGCACCTGCCCTGTTAAACGGGGCCCCCACCACAGGCCAACTGGCAGGGCCCCACCTGCTTACTGAATCTGGATGGACACCCCTGGGATGTACAATGCACTCTTTTTGTGAGGATCACATCTATGCTGGTCGATTTGTTCCTTATCAGCGGTTGACTCTTACAGGTTAGCACAGGAATGATTCTGTCCCCGTGGATTTAATCGCTATCTGCGGTTGAGTCTCTGAAACTGAGTGCACTGTACTTACCCATACAATCATCTGTAGGCAAACCTGCCGCAGTTACACAGTGCAGTGGAATTCAGCATATAAACCCATGCCTCCCATGAGGGGGACGGAAAATGTCTCTGTAGCAGACTTCCCTTTCCCTAGTTCTCCTCCCTCCTTGACGAGCCAGTCAAGCAGGATTAGATGCAATGAAAACCGTGTGCTTTCCTAACCTCATTGTGCATCTCTTGTGTTTCAGGCTCTTGCTTTATCAGTTTTATCCTGTGTAATATTCATCACACTGGTTTATTTATGGTCCCCTCTTCGGGAAGGTATTTTTCTGGCCTGGTGAATAAAACATAAGCCTTTGCTGCCTGTCAGAGCGAATGCGGCTCCTCCAAAGCTGGCCTGACGAATGGCCCTTGGTTTTCTCCAACAAATGCACTTTGAGAGAAATGCATTTGTATCTGGGCTAACGTTGGTAGGGAAACATGAATTCCAGGTCCATTCTGATGTGGCGTCTTTTACCCTCCCATTGCACAGGTGGGCCCATTCATCATCATCCCACCATATAACGGGAGGCTCATGTTGTGAGTAACAGTCCACTGTCAGCCAGTGTAACCCAGGATCACTGCACAGCTTCGTGTTTGGGTTGCGCTCCTGAATCCGCGTTCTAGTCATTCCTCTTTGTTTCTTTCGTGACAGGGGATTACACAAACATGGCCAGGAGAAGCTGATGGGGACAGCTGAATCTGAACCCACCAAGAGAAAGGAAGTAGATTCCTCCATTGGAATAAGAATCAGCACAAAATCAAGAGTGCACCATAAGCCAGAACATCCAGGAGAAGCCTACATCACCTTCTGAGCACCAAGATAGTGGGAGCCCCTGAGGGCCCATCATGTTGCCCAGCAAAAGTCTGTTCTGCTGCAGTGATGGGACCTCCAACCCCACCTGCCTCCTAGAGAACAGCTGTTTTCTAAAGCACCCACCCAAGCCTGAGATTTCCTAACTATATGTAGTTCTGTCCCCTATTCCTTTCTGCACGGCAGAGTTCACTCGACAGTCTACGTGCACCTATCCTTCGCCCTACACAGACAATCTTCTACTTCTTAGCTCCC
>ML685805.1:10748751-10781362 GCA_007922175.1 Pelusios castaneus | reverse complement strand
TCCTCTTTTCCAAGCTGAAGAGGCCCAGCCTTTTCAATCGTTCCTCACGATGGAAGAAGCTCACTAGCAGTGGAGAAACCAGCTAACAAGCGTGAGCAGCTCAGCTAGCAAGAGGGAAGCCCAAGTGATTCTTAGCACCGCTGCAGTCCAGATAGCGAAGAGGCATTAGTGTAGTGTAGCTGCCATCAACGCCTACCAGTCCCCAGTAAAATCAAAGTTCTGGCTGCTAATTCCAGTTGACTGAAGAGCATGAAGCTTGGGATTTCTTTACTCCCCCAATTTTACTTTAAAAAAACCTGGAAAAAATATTGGGCTCTTGTGGCAAAAGTCTGCTTGGGAAGCAAGCTGCTCTTGTATGTTATATTGTTCTCGTACCGCATCACAATCTATCAAAGTCGAAGTCCCCAGAGCAAGAGAAATCAAAACATCATGAATAAAGTGCAACGTCAAAACTCCAGTAGTCTGACAGTGTTAGAGGCAGCCTCCTAACTTGCAGTGTTTTATTGACGCTTTCCTCTAATAAAGTCAATGCTGGCCTGGCTTCACTGCCTACAGCGCATTTGCTCAATTAGAGGAGAACAAATACGGCAACAAGCCAACATGGCTGAGGTAAACACTGTACAAAGCTAGCAAGGGCTGCAGCATTCAGACCAGAAGCAGCTGCAGCTTGTAACTTCGCCCGTTTTCCCCCGCCCCCTAAGTTCTCTCTCTCTCATTCCACAACTTCCATTGCGAAGGACCTTTATTTTAAAACATTTCTCCTGCTCCACTATTGCAGAGCCTGTTCATGCAATGGCAAGAAGTTTATTCACCATATCGATGGTGATACGGTACAAATGCCAACTGGAACTTATGCACAGGACAGTCCCAGGTGGTGCACACAACGTGCGTGCGCTCCCACACCTTTCTGTTCTACAACCATCATCATTCACAAGCAGCACCAGTTCCTTAATATTCTGAGCAGCACTTCCTTGAGTTAAACCAGGATCCATCCTGCAGCCCTGCATGCAGTAATCAGCTTTAGGGCAGACATTTTTACCACCATGTCATCTAGCTTACTCTGAGCAGGGACAGAGGAGAGACCCGAGTTTTGTCTGCACTCCAGCCTCCAGCATTACCATTCAGAGTGGTGAGTCCATCTTCACTTGTGCAGACAAGGTCCCAGGAACCAAAGAGCAGCTCAGGGCCGCTCCTGATCCTTTTGTATTACCTGGATCCTCTCATTAGCAGACTACAAGGAGCTACTGATAGAGCACTATGCCCCTTCCCACAGGTATTGCTCTCAGGGAGTCAGATCTCAGCCGGAGTAGATCCTGAACTCGCTGCAGTCTTCCCCGCATGCCCATGAACAACTCTTGTTCCATGGAGCTGAGCTTGAGAGAGGGAGGCAGTGAGGCAGCAACATTTTCCTGCTCCTCCTACAGTGTTTCCAAGCCCTCGTTTAGCACTTTGAAAGGCGATGAGAACAGCCCTAGCCCTGAAATTTACCAGCTAAGCAACACTAGGAAAATTCACACCCCTACAAAATTTACAGTTCATGGGAAGAGAGGCTGCAAAATACAAGTGGTGTGCTAGTGCACGTTCTGCCAAAGAATCATCCCCAAAAGAAAAGCCCAGGTGAGCCGCAGAGTACAGGAAATAGCATTTAGCAAATTACTGTAACATACAAATTCACCCACAATGCCTCTGGGGCAGAACATTCCCATTTTACACATGGAGACAGAGCGTGTGCGCCTTGCCCAAGATGCAGCAGGAATCAGAGTCAAAAATCAAGGTACGACCCTGACTCCCAATTCTTTGTTTAGAACATGATGTGTTGTTTAGAACACACCCCAACTCTAAAATGACTGCACCCCTACTGTCTGGAGAGGCTGGGCAGCCAATCCCAAAGGGCTCAGGGACTCTGTGCCATGTGTCTTTTTATCACTACAATTCACTCTGGCACTCTTTCATTCTCTTGCCAACAAAGCTGCTTAGATAGCTACATGCAACTGCAAACTCCTAAGGTTTCTCTCCTAGGGACCCTCAGGAAAGAGTCTTTAGTGTCTCAGTGTGGACATGGCCTAGATCTCTCCCTTACTCCTTGGAAGACGTGTGGACATTCAGAGATGGTGGGCTCATTTCTACAGCACAGCAAATCCAAAAATCCTCCCACCCAGAGCAGACCCTCAATTCCCAGGCACTCCTCTGCCAACCCAGTTCTCCAGGGAAGATGTACAGCATCATCAATGATGCAAGCCCTCCATCTTCCCTGGCAGATCAGCAATATTTGAGGAAAGGTGTGATCCACAAACCTCTGAATGCCATCTGACAAGGAGCACAGGGAGGTACAGGTATACCCTGATTCACCCAAGAACGTCACGTGGAATTTCAATGAATGCTGGTTATGAACGTCATTATGAAGTGTATGCACTGATGCTATGTAACGCTTAGAGGCTGTATCGAGGTGTTAGTCACCGCAGAGGTGACAAGCAGGTTTTCTGTCAGACAAGGAATGTTTATTCAACTCTCTCTGTCAGGATGTACATTGAGCATTGGAAGGTAACACAATGAATACTCATTTACATACATAATCAAGAGTTAATGAAGGGATGTGAAATCAATAGGGAAGCAGCTGAGCACACACAAAAAATCAGCCACTGGCAGTTTACTCTGTCTGTGAGCAAGGACAGTGAACTTTGGGGGTGGACCCGGATGGCAAAGACGACACCCCTCATGCAGCACCTGCAAAGTGAACAGACCGTGTCTGCATCCAGGAAAAGAGGGTCACTACAAAATGCTACAGAAGACTTTGGGTGATATAAAACTTCTTTGGCAGGAGATTAACCCATTAGTTACGTTAATCTATCGAAAAGCATGTTAGGATTTTGTTTTATATATAACCATTTGTTTCCAATATCCTGACCCGCTATCACGCGATCTTTGACAATATATTTATAATGAAAACAAGAAGCCCTGTATCTAAGTGCTGTGATATTAAGCAAAGTGTTGATCCTCACCTGCCTAGGAAGGTTGTGGAGATTTTTAAGAGCAAGTTAGCCGAACACCGGTCAGGGATGGTCCTAGATAAAACTCAGTCCTGCCCTGAGTGCAGGGGACTGGACTAGAAGATCTCTCAAGGACCCTTACAAGGCGATGATGCTAACGCAGTGTGAGCCGTTCCTTTGGGAATAGCGGACTTAGTAACACCGAGACCCCACCGTCAGGGAAATGCTGGGACTGGCGTGGAGCTGCTGAGGAAGTGCAAGGCAAAGCACAGCCCAGTGGAGAGTCTCTCAATGGCTGACAGGATGGTGCGAGGCAATACGGCTCACAGCCAGGGCGTCCCAGGCACTGCCACAGAAGGTTTCCTGTGAAAAAGGCTAAAGCGAAATAGCTCCGGCGGCCAAGAAATCCACCTTCTCTGTAGGTCAGGGTGCAGGCAGGCAAGGAATTGACACAGACTGGGTGTAGGAGAGCTCAGCGGCACAGCCAGCTCACATGTGGGGGGCAGGAAGCACAGGAATGGTGCTAATGCAGCCAACGGGAGGGGAACTGGACAGACAGCCTGTGAGTAGAGGACAGAAGACAGAGCAGGGGAGGAAAAGACGCTGAGAAAAGGAGAGGAAACAGCTGAGAGCAGAAAGAAGGGGAAAGAAGAAAAGAAGTAAAACAGTGTCAAAGCAGAACTGCCTGCCTCAACCGCTAATTTCCACGGCCGTTGCCATAGAGCCCCATCTGTAATTCAGGCATCCAGGTCCAAAAACACGTCCCCAAGGATTTGGTCTGACTCTGCAACAGCAGGACAATTTCAGATTTCAGCAAGGGGCAGCTGTGTGACAAAGTGGGGATTTTCTGAAACCTTTTTCTAATGTTTGTGTGTGCCTCAGTTTCCCCTATATTTTGCACCGTGCCCCATGGGGGGAAAGGACTGTTTGCTCTCAGGGAGCCTATGAGATCCAGGGATGAATGTCACCCAGCTCTCTGAGCTTGAATGGGTCATTACAAAAAGTGGCTGAGGTCCGCCCCACATCAGCAGAGAACCTGAAAAGACAACGTCAAAGACAGTGATGACTAGCAACCAGTGCCCCAGAGGAAGCTGGATTTCCTCACCTCGCAGGAGGAATGAAGGGGTGAGATGATGGACAGGAGCTGGTGCCTGGAAGGAGTCGGAGCTCTCACATGGGAACTGACCCAAGAGGTCGGACGGAGCGAGTCAGAGCCCGGACATGGAGCTGACTGCAGCTGGGCTCTGGGCTGACCACAGAAGACCCGGACTGTGTTTTAACCTTTGTGCAAACAGAAGCCGTGCCCGAGCCTGACTGGTGTGTGTCAGGTTCCTGGGGAGGAGTCTTCGCAGGACTCACTGACCAGCGCTCACAGGCTGAAGCAGGAGGGCTGGTGCCCCGGAGGCAGTGTGATCAGGTGGCCTGTCCTGATGGACAAGTGACACACTTGGGAGGTCTGGCATGCTGAAAGCGTTCCTCCTAGAGACTGTTCCAGAGCTGGGTGTGTGTGGATCCAGGACAAGCCCTCTGAGCCTGGGAAGCTAGAACCACCCACACGTTGGGCAGCCAATGAAGCTGAATCCACTGGAATTACCCAGAGGCAGGAAGGGGAAGGATTCCAGCCAGGCTGGTATGCCAGGGGGGAGGGAAGAAGAATAAAGGTTTTTTGCACCTGTGTTCTGTTCTGTTCAGGTTCCTATCCCTCCCTCAGCACTGTAGTCTCTGGGCACTGTCCAGGACTGCACTAAGCCACTGGTTTTCAACCAGGGGTCTGCAGACTATAGCTAAGATCTCCAAAGGAGACTTCACCTCCACATGAAACTGTTTAGGGGGCTGCAAATGAATCACAGTTGAAAACCGCTGGCCTAAGCCACCTGTTTAACATCTGTCACTCTCGCTCATCTCCTCGGGGGAGAGCTGTCTGCACAGTGGAGTGGTTGGGTTGTGCCAGAGAAGGTGCATGATCAGCAAGACGCTATTCTCTGCCCGGCCATGAGAGGAGAAGGCTGAATTCCTGCCAGGTGTTCCGTCACATGAAGGGCTCTTCAGTGAAATCAGGAATTAAAATGTTTCCTGCATAGAGCTGTCCAGCTCCTTTTCAAGCAGATCCATGCGGGCCGGTAGGTAGAACAGTAATAGAAAACATATCCCTATGGCTCCATCACAGCCTAAGTGGAATTAAACCTGAGCAGCCCCAAGCCATGGCGCCCAGCTCTCCAAGCCTAGGGCACAGACACACAAGCCGGAGTAGCACAGGGCCCATCTCTGGACAGCAGCGTGGTTTGCTCATGGCCAAAAGCTAAGTAGCTCTCTAAGAAGCTAGCGATGGCAAAGGAAACTGGCAAGATTGGTCTTGTTTGAGCTTTGCTGAATTTTAAAGAGACTCTGGGAAAAGCAGAACCGTAATCTACTAGCCCCAAAGGCTCCCGCCTGGCTCCACGGTGCCCCTTGGTCCAGAATTGCTCCATGCCCTGCAGCCATCCACCCGGCTCCTCCCACGGCACTCCTGCTCTCCCACCTAGCTCCCAGCCCAAGGGCCAGCTGTGGGATTTCTCTCGCAATCCCACTGCCCCTTGTTTGTGCAGCGTGGTGCATCCCAGCCCCACACCCCCTCCCTCTCCAGCACAGAGCAGCGAGGAGCCGGAGTTCGGGGGGCCCCGTTCCAGGAGCTGCAGTCTACATGCCGGGGCTGAATCAGCTTGTGCCCCCCATGCTAAACCCACTGATAGTCAAACTCTTCCCAAAGATGGTAAGAGTGGTAATATTCCACGGGAACCAACTGCCTCAGTTAAATCAACTCTGGCCTCTGCAGATTTGCTCATTATCTCCCCCCCCCCCAACCCCCCTGCGAGGTGAGAGCGGGAGGAGAGACCTCCATGGGAGATGGATGCTGCTGCAGCTCATTGCCAGTTTTGAGAGAGAAAGAAGTGAAGCCTCATGTTGGGGGGAGGATTCCAGGCAAGGCACCGAACCCACCCTGGCTCTTCCGTCACTGTGGGTTTCCTTCAGCCCTGGGAACTGAGGGAGCCGCGTGTCAGGCCTCCAACTGATTGTGCCTTTCCAAGGAACTTCCTCTACTGCTCAGCTGGAATTTCTCTCTCTAAGCACTGCTGGCAGCTTCCATGTTCCCTCTGACCTCCCCTCCTCCAGGAGACTGGGTCGTGACAAGCGAGTGGCATGGCACCTGTCCCTTCTGGGCATCCCTGTCCAAGCAGACTCTTCTCATCTACGCAGGCAATTCATCCCTAATGGGTCTGACGCCGCTGTCCCACACACAACACACTCTGGCCTGAGCAGAAGTCACGTGGCTGCATCTTTCAGAGGCGCCCTCTCGCAGCCTCGCCCCAGGGCCTGTATTCTCTGAGGCAGAGAACTGTCCATGGGACAGGGAATGCTGGTACCAGGTGCAGGACCGAACC
Source organism: Pelusios castaneus (assembly GCA_007922175.1). NCBI lineage: Eukaryota > Metazoa > Chordata > Testudines > Pelomedusidae > Pelusios > Pelusios castaneus. Next base: position 10,774,956 of record ML685805.1, on the reverse strand, counting down.
AGGACTCCTGCTTCCCTTCCCTCTCCAAGAGGATGGCACCCAGGAGAGTTGGGCCCAGAGTAACAGCAGCAGGGATTTCCTGCGACTCGCTAGGGAAAAGCACCATCTACAGCTACGAATGTCCCTCACTGCTGACCTGTGCTTTGCCAGCCCCGTAACTCTCCAGACCATCTCTTAACCGGGAACATGAGGTCAAATACTCGTTCTAAACCTGTGCTCTCTGTCTGCTCAGGGTCCCTACACATGCAGCAAAAATGGGCCATTCTCAGCGGCTTTTGCCCTTGGGCTCGGATGGTATGTCTACACAGGAATAAAAAACCAGTTGACTCAGGCTCATGGAGCTGGAGCCTGGGCTCTGGGACCCTGCAAGACAGGAGGGTCCCAGAGCCAAGCCTGAACATCAACACAGTGATTTTTAGTACCGCAGCCCACGCCTGGTGTCAGCGGACCTTGGCCAGCCACAGCCACGCTGCAAGGCTGTTAGCGCCGTGTAGGCATGGTCCGGGGTCTACAGCCTCCTTCCTCCATCTCTGGTGATGGAGCATGACTCAAGCAGTAGGAAGGGAGAGGTCCTCAGCAACGAACACTGCCTCGTCCAATCCATATTTGTTACCACCAGAGCCAGGGCTGGGCCTTCAAGGCATCCTTCCCTGGGCAAGTTACAATCCAAACGCCCTTCCTGCACCAGGACAAGTATTAGCAGAGATTCCCCACAAGGAGGAAACAGGGAATAAGACACTGAAGACAATGGAGTCGCACTGTGGGAGCGTGTCCGCTTGCCATTTCAAGGCAGGGTTAAAGTCCCAGAGGAGACAGCTGTGTTCGAGGGGAGCACAGTGCAGCTAAGGTTGGCAGAAGAGTTCAGGGGACAGGCCGGGCTAGCTTGCAGTCCCCCAGCTTGTTCTGTGACTGCAGTTATTTTACAGTTTAAGGCGTGAGTCAAAGTCATCCCTGAACTGGGACGCTTTACTAATGAGAGCAGGCCATTCTGGCCGTAGCTCCTGCCCAGGACTCACCAGGTTGACTCTTTCATTGCCTGCACTGCCCAGCTAGTAACGCCGAAATGTGGCCAGGCCAGCCCAAGCAAGTCTCTCTCTGCTGTTCTCTAGCACCTCCCCGTGCAGCGAGCCCCACTCTCTCATACAGGGTCTTCTCTAGCCTCTATTCTTTCAGCCGCTCTTTCCCATTGCCCGTCCCTCCGACCACCCTTCCAGCCTCTCCCCCATGGCAGCACCTTTCATGGGTCTGCCATCCTTTAAGCTCCCTCTTCCTTTCCCTCCCCCTCCACCAGGCCCATCCCTGTTGCTGGGAAGGAGCAGGGCAGCAGTACAGCAGAAGGATTTAATTGCATGTCAAAATTAAATCTCTTTTGATGAAGAACAATTCAACTACGACTCTGCCTAATCAAATTAACAAAGTCTTTTTTGATTTTCAATTATCTTCTTCCCTGGAACACTTTATCCAGAGCTCCTGTGATGCAGCTGACAAGCCCTGACTAACAATTAAGGTACTTCCCACACTTAACCAACGCACGGTGCCCACTAGCCTCCTTCTCCTCTTGCTTCCCATTTCTTTTCCTCTTGCTCGTTAGAGCACACAGTGTCTGGCGCAGAGACCCTAAGGAAGCACATTCAGAAGCCTCCCCATGGTAGCATCATCTCTGGCTGCCAGGAAGCCAGCCTCTCCACTGCTCTGAGCATTGGAAGGTCTCCTCTGCACTGGGAACTCCCTGCCCCTGTTTCCCAACCTAGACAAGTTCCAGAAGGGTGGTCGTGTCCATCGAGTTCAGCAAACCAACCAAGGAGTGCAGGGGCACTTTGAAAGACTAATGAATTTATTTATCACATGAGCTTGGGATTTCACCCAGGAAAGCTCATGCGATAAATAAATGTGTTAGGTCCCCAAGCCTAGACAGAAATCCATGCTGGGAACAGACTCCTCCCTCAAAGAGACACACAACACGTGGGGTGCCAAGAACGCGACAATCACGCCAAGCAAGGCCAGCAGAAAGTGGAGTAGCCAGAGAGCCTGCCCTCTCTGTCAGCATGCCTCTGAACAGCCTCTACGCAAAGGCACCCACAGAGTCAGCCTGCTCAGGGAAAAGACCCCAATAAACACCTCCCCCAAAATGCAGAGACACAGTCCTTGTACCACCAACTCTCCATCTGACCTCCCCGGCCAGGAGACTCCCCCAGGACACTGCCCTAGGCTGGGCCAGATCTACACTGCACAGCTTTGTGGGCACAGCCACCTGCCCTCCAGATGACAGGGTGCATGCAGATGTGGCGACAGGAGAGAGCCTCGTTGCTCCTGATGGCAGGTGCTGCATTTCCAGTGTTGCCAGGCAAGCAGAGTCAAGGCCCCAAGCGCCTGGGTGCTGCGAGCAATGCATGGCGAGTAAGTGGAAAGGAATATACATCAGCACCGAGCCTCCCATGACCAGTCCAGATCAGTGATGGCGACCCGTGGCCAGGCCCAGGCCATAGAGGGACAGGAGCCAGCACCTCTTCGGCCAGCTCATTCCAGCAATCAAACCCGCCAACACATAACTAACTAGTGTTCTTCTTTGCTGTCCAGGGAAGAGTAAGAACTCGTTGTGCACAGGTTCCCCCTCTTCCCCCACCCGTATTCCCTGGCTCACCCAGGACCCCACGAGATGCTAGGCAGCTGGGATCTCTCAGCGCCTAAGTTCTCTTCTGGCAAATCACTGCACGCACAGTGTCTGTCTGGGAAGAGCCTCGCCCTCTCGCAAACTGTCACCCGCCTGCGTAGCCCTCACGCGTCTCAGCAACGGCATTCACTCACTCCAACAGGGCTGCTCACACGTGGGAAGGTTCGCTAAGTCGGGCCAAGCCCTGCAGGCAGAACAAAATGCATTAAAAGACACTAATTTAATTAAAAGAAGAACATTCTAACAGCTAAATTAGTAGGTGGAAAAACCATCCTGACATATTAGAGCCAAAAGCACTAAGAAGCGTGGAGAGGCAGTATGGTCTAGTGGCTAGGCACTGGGCTGGGAGGCAGAAGACCTAGATTCTGTTCTTGGCTCTGCCAGTGAACTGCTGTCTGACCTTGGGTGAGTTACCTCTCCTCCCACCTTTGTTTGTCCTCTTGAGATTCCAGGCTCTTTGTGCAGGGACTGGGTTTTTATTTGTATCTTGTACCCACTGTTTGCATTTAAACAACCGAGTTCTCCCAATCACAAACGACCATAGTTACTTTTTTCCCTCTCTGGAGTGGGAACAGACTAGAGGAGTCAGTTTTATGTTGGTTTCTCCATTTCAGGTCCTCAGTCTCTAGCTCCACACGGCGGGTTACAAACACTGCAGAAGCAGCTTTGATTTGTTTACTCGTTGGCTTTTTGTTAAACTCTTTCCATTCTCCTGCTCTTCAATTTAGTACAAGTTAATTTCCCCAAGATCCCCCATCTGCCCAACCCCTCCTCCGCCCAGACATCCCACACGCTGTGATTTAAACGGACTGGGAAGGTTCCCGCAGAGTTCTCCTGTGTGCGGCTCTTGCTCCCACAAGGGGATTTAGGGCCTCGGGGGCAGTAAGCTCAGCTGTGTGTTTGAATCGTTTGGTGGCCCTGGCTCTCTGCTGTGCTGCAGCTGAAGCGCTGGAGCCGCCAAGCGGACAGGCTGGGCTTGGCACCCCTCTGCGCTGTCTCAGTGGCCTTCTCAGGAGATATCCCTGGCCTTGCCACGAGTGCTGGGCTAACTGTGATGTCTAGCCCCTCCTGCAACGATGCCCTTTGATTACAAGGCATGAACCTGACTAAGTGCCTGGAGAGCGGCCAGCACCTGCGCCTGGGCTAGAGTCAGCAGCAAACAGCAAAGAGAGAGCGTAAAGGCCATGACCCACGTGGCCAGAGACGATGCAGAGATCCCGGTAGTACGCAGCCGGGTTCGGGGCAGGAAATGGGGGAGGGGCATGTGACCCCCCCCCCATGTCACTCCCCCCACATCACCTCTGCACACGGCACTGAGCTGAGAGGGAGGGAGCACAGCCGGAGCCCTGGACAGAGGCAGGCATCTCATGCCTTTGGGAGTCCACAAGTGGGAGGGGTGAGCAGGGGCACAGGGCCCCCCAATAATGGCCGGGGCACTGAACTCCACCAGGAGGAAAGAAGAGGGAGCTTTGGCCCGGGTGGGGGGAAAGAGTGGGGTGGGGGGAAGGGGGCACATTTACATTTCTGTGCCCACCCTGCTGACCTCTCTGACGGGGGTCACGGCCCGCCCTGCCCCAGCTCCTCACAGGCTGCGGGGCTGTGATCAGCCACTTCCCTGGCAGCTCCTGCCCACCCTCAGAAAGTCTCCGGCAGCTGCACACAGATCCCAGGTGGCTCCCGGGGCACAAGGCGGCTGTTGCACCTGGCCAGGGTCCCCGGCACCGCTGCACGGACAACGCTGCCACCTACTGGCCACAGAGCAAAAGTGACGGGAAACACCTGGCCTATCTCCCCAGCTGTGGCCTTCTCCTCTCACTCAGGCCGAACAACTGCAGAGTGGATGCAGCCACGCACTGCCGCCTCCAGACAGCATCTGGCATCCCTTCTACAAGCCCACGGAGCTGTCCTGTCCCAAATACAAAGGGACTGGGCTTATTTAGTCTGCAGAAGAGAAGACTGAGGGGAGATTTGATAGCAACCTTCAGCTACTTGAAGGGGTGCTCCAAAGAGGAGGGAGCTAGGCTGTTCTCGAGGGTAACAGAGGACAGAACAAGGAGCAATGGTTTCAAATTACAGCTGGGGAGGTCAAGGTTGGATATTAGGAAAATCTTTCTCACTAGGAGGATGGTGAAGCATTGGAATGGGTTACCTAGGGAGGTGGTGGAATCTCCGTCTTTGGAGATATTTAAGGCCCGGTTAGACAAACCCTGGCTGGGGTGATTTAGGGGGAGTGGTCCTGCTTTTAGCAGAGGTTGGACTAGATGACCTCATGAGGTCCCTTCCAGCCCAAAGGTTCTATGGTGGGAGACCGGTCTGGCTTGCTGCAAGCAGCAGCATGGATCTCAGAACCACGCCTCTCCTCTCAGGTGAAGTACTGGGGGAGCCGCAAGCTTGTCTCCAAACTAGCTGAGGCAATGAGCGAGGAGGACGGGAGCCCGGGACCAGCTCACTCTGCACTACACACACTCTGGGGGAGTCAGCACCGTGCAGCAATAGCTCACAGGAGGCTACTGAACAAAAGACACTGGACTTCAGCGAGCAGCCAGGGCCTCCGACCCCTTCACCGAAACCCCAGAGAGACCAGCGCCAATGTGCCTGTAAGGGCTGTGAGCCAGGAACTCCCCTGTCCGCCCAGGGAAGAGACACAACCGATCGCCAGAGGCTACGGACCTACAGGCTGCATTGGCAGCTCTCTGACACAGCCTTTCTGAAAGGGGAGAGACAGCAGAGCAGCGCACCTGGGACACGGGTCTGCTCACAGCGGCTGACCGGAGCCCCAAGGGCGGAGGATGCAGAGACAGGCCTCTGAGTGCTGAGCATCAGCGTGGCCAGTGGGGAGCACAGCAGGAGGAGCCCACCCCAGCTCTTCGCTGCCCCTGTGCTGAGAATACAGCTGGTGCTGCAGGAGGGAGTGCGCGAGGTCCAGCAAATGGAGCTCTGAAAGCAAACCACACAGCGAGCGTTTTCGGAGAGGGTTTGGAAACACACGAGGTAGCAGAGGAAAGGCGGGTTTGACCCCAGGACAGCTGGGTGAGCAGCGAGAAGGGGATGCCATTTAATGGTGTGACTCACTTCCTGCCGTGCTGATTCGAACCCAGGCCTGAATCCACTGGGGCCTGTCACACAGATTCTGCCAGCCCACGTGGCTGAGCACCTAGCCAGCAGGACAGACAATACACCAAGTGCCACAGAGGGCTGGCTCCTGTTACCCCTCAGCCTGAAGGAGTGTGTGTGAAACAGGGCTGCAGGGGGGCGGGGGGCTCGTGCTCCTGCTCCTTCGTGCTCAGGCCTTTTGTTCCCAGGTGTGCAGAGCCGTCAAGAACTCCCAGTCCCCTTCCCCTCCTAAACTACCAGCCAGTCCCCACCCTGTGAACACATCAGTGCTTGCAACACACAGGCCTGTTCAGTGGATCTGCGCCCTAAACTCAGCCCAGGGCAGGAGGGGACAGAAACCGCACCTCTGGGGCTGTACAGCACCCTGAATTCCCAGGGCTTGTTTTACATGCACCTGAAATTAGGGTTATGTCTTGTGGCTCAGAAGCCACATTTCTTTGTGCCATTGGGAGATCTGGACAGGAGATGGCCGAGTGCTTCCCATCACACACACTCCCAGGTCCCTCAGTAAAAGCAGGCCAGCCCCCTCAGGCGCGGGAAGAGTTGGGAGCTTAGAAATGGCTGATTGTCACCTCAGCATCAGTTCCTCCCCACTGCATGTGCTGTCAGGCCCCTGGGAGGGATCCGCATGAGAACAGGAGCAATGGCATGGAGCAAAGCTGCCACACGCTGATCCCGTCCTAATTCCAGCTGCCACTACCGGGCGCGGGAGCAGCAGCTGCTATATATAGTGAGGGGTTGGCAAGATGTGCAGGGGCCGTTCTTCTAACACGAGTTGCTACCCACAGTGCTTCTCAGCCTATTTACCAGTGGGGGCCACAAACGCAGTGCTCTAGGCCAGTGCTTTTCAAACCTTTTTCCCCGAGACCCAGCAGAAAAAAGTCATTCCTGCCTGCGACCCACCAATGGCATCTTTCAGCAAAACAGTCCACTCTTGGCGGGAACAGCAGTGGGCGCCGTGACCCAGTACTGGGTCCCGACCTGTGGTTTGCTCCAGGTATCACATGGGCCACCTCCACACAACGTACATGCTACCTGTGCGGCCCAGGAGGTCAGAAGGGCCGCGGCTGTGCGCTCACTGGACTGCAAGCAGCCCACAGGCCGCCAGCTGAGAACCACTGCTACAGACAAATTATTTGACTTCATCTTTGCAAACAGAAAGGGAGACGCTTCCTTTCTCAGGTTTCTCCAGGCCTGCTCCCTCGTGTATGCTTCCTGAGGACAGGTTGATCACATCCTGGCAGATGCTGGGAGCAGACGCCTAATGGAGGCCATCTGCCACTTTTTTCAGGGGAAGATAAACTCACTAGGAGTTTCATTTGATCAGCTGGCACTGGGTGTTTGAGAGCAGGGCTGTGCAGAAATCTGCAGAGGCAGGACAGGAGTATTTCACCTCCATTCATCACATGCGGATAATGCACACTGCAAAAGGAGTGCGTTCATCAGCAGCCCTCACCAACGCAATGCGGAGACCCTCAGGACCCTCACTTGGACGCCTACTGGCATTTCCAGCTGGTGAATGCTTAGCGACGTCATGCAGGAAAATGACTCCTCACCAATGTGGAGAGAAGACACAACTCATTGCAGAGATGCAAGGCCAAACGGGGTTTTGGGTTCAAGCAGAACAAGCCTGCCAGGTCTCAAACTAGCTCGTAGAGTGCATTTGACCACTGGGCACCACTCTGACTGATAGAGAGTGTCTGCACAGGAGAGGCAGCGGAGCTGGGGGAGTGGAGACCTGGAGCAGCACCAGCTGGTGCACTCTGGGACTGAGCTGGCTTGGTAGAGCTATGCGTTAGGGGAAAGATGCACAGCCTCTGCCTGCACCGTGCGTGGCTCTAAACAACAGTCAGTTCTTCACTCACCCAACTTCTCTCCCATCTCTGAAGACGACGTACCATACGGACACGAAACAATTCAAATGAGAACATGCAGAGACCAGAGCCCTGCCAGGAAACCTTGTCTGCAGGGCTAATCAAGAGGGTGATCGATAACAGCCATCCACGGTAGGGCCTACCTCACCACCCCATAGCAAGGAAGAAGGCAAACACCCTGCAGCCTGTGGCACCAGGAAGAAAAGACAGCAAGAGACACTAGCAAAGGGAAAGAAATCAATGTGTCAACTGTCAGATAACCCTTTAGTATTTCTATTAAATTGTCCTGAAAACTCTGCATCATATAAAAGACAACGAACCAATCACTCATTTCCAAGCTGCTGTGAGAATTACCACGCCATGTTGGTGGAAGAGAAGGAAGTCCCCTAGAACTACTGACTGGTATCCCAAAGTCTGGAAAGTTTCTGATACTAGAAGAATTAATTCATCAAGTCAGTTCTACAGGGTAGGAGGAAAGAAGATAACTTAGAAATCTGGAGAAACATTTTGGAGTTTGCTGGAAAAGGGTCATTGCCCACACCGACATTGATAGTTTGAGAACCTCTTCAAGAAGGAGAGCAGTCCCCTCAACAATACACAGAATGAAGATATTAAAAAAAGGAAAATAGCTTATCACAGAGTTTTGATAGGACAACTAACAAATAGATTATGCACCTACATGTAAGAAAAACAAGTCTGGACTGAAACATGAGATAATCAAAGACTGATTAACTCTGCCAGCTGACCAGACAGAAGAGGAAGAGTAGAAAAATCATCACAATGTGGGATCAAACCCACAACCATTGAAGAAAGTAACCGATAGCAGGTCATCAGCACAGCTTCAGGGAGTTCTTTAATCAGTTGTGTCCATAGCAAGTTTAGCCTTTATTTAAGCTATAAAACAAGTTTTCTAAGATTTCTGTTATAGCAGAATGGATCTGTAAAGGGCTGCCAGCACAGATGCTCCTGATGTACATACCTCCCCACAACTCTACAATGAATGCTTGAAGAACCATATAGGTATTCATTTGTGCGTGTTCTATCTGACGGCTCGCACGTGCACTAAAAACCCTAACCTAAGAGAACATGAAGGTGACATATTTAAGACTGAAGGGTCAAGAATCTGAACTCTGCTCCCTACCACGAGCACATTACAATGAGCACTTAATGACACAAACTCATTGAATACAATATCACACCACTCCAGCGTTCGGATATGTCCACACTTGGATTCTGGGCAACCTTGTACCAGAATTTTCACAGAGTATTTCTCAGAGCCCTAGAGCACGAGGCTTCAGCCCCCGGGGACACCAGGGCTCCTATCCTTCTGGTTTGAAGATATTTCCCAGAACTCTGCTCCACACAGCTGTGGTGAATTTAAGCCCATCTTGTATCACATATTAAACTAACACTATCATAAATTCTAGTGTTAGGTCTACAAAATGTTTGTTTCATGACACAAATCTTTGCTGCTTCTCAGCATTTGCCTTGTCTGTGCTAGACTTTACAATCACGTTAGTTAATACGCAACTAACAAGAAGTGTGGATGCACCCTAACTCTCAGGATCTCAGTGGTTTCCATTCCACTTTCATTGCCATAATGGTCCAATCCATCTTTATTGACTTTTCCCATAATAAATTGTTCGCACTTTGGTATGCGTGTGAATAATTTAGCCAGAAGCCAGCTATTAGACATATTTTAATTTCAACCATCCTGTGGTGCAACTCAGGGGATGAGGCAGTTAACTAAGAAGCTATTTTATCAGTATAGCTTGGTGCCCAACAGAAGCAGGCTGGCTTTCACTATCCCTTGGCCGTTTCACTTCCAAGGCATTCTGTGAGCAGGGTTTACGGTGCACTTCTGCACAGGACCCTCCTGAAGGCCACTGGGCACAGTAGCATGCCATCGATGGAGGCGGCTTTTTCTATTGCAGGGAGCTGATTCCAAAAGATTCTAGTGGCCTGTTCTGTGAGAGGCTCTAAGACAATACGCCCTTTGAAATGTGTCAGGGACGCAGCCCTGGGGTCAGATGCGCCTGCCACTTGTCTCCTCCATTCCATTCAGGGTTAACAGAGATCTAAGCGGTGAAAGTCTTTGTTTTCCCTTCTCTTGCCTGCAGATCTCAGGAAAGCGTTGGCAATATAATAACCAGCCACGAACACTCGGATCCACGCTGCCACTAAAGCAGCACATTGAACTGGGAAGGCCTGGGAGCCCAGAGTGGCTGTAGCAGCTGTGGGGGAGAGAAGAAACCAGCCAGGGGCACCATACGAGGCAGGAGACCCCAACCTCTTGGGCTGCAAGTGGGAGGAGGAAAGCACAGACCTGCCAGGGCCAGGCTCCCCTCAATTCCCCTTGGACCCAATACATGGTACTCACCGCTCACAGCCCTCAATACCTGGGATGAGAGTCTTAGCTGACACCAGCTGAGAGCAGCCCACAGCCGGCATCACTGCCTCCAGGGTGTGCCGCCCAGGGCGGGGCGAGAGTCCGGGGATCCCAATGCAAACTGGGCTCCTGGACAGCTCTTATCACAGCCTGGCTTTGCCTTTGGACTTGTTCGGAGATGGAGCCTTGGGAGGAAGAGGAGCAGCAGCTCTGGGGCCCATGGCAAGCGGAGGGCGAAGGTCCCACCCCCCAGGAAGAGGCTGGTGCTGCTGATAGGGGATGTGTTTTAATAAGGGATCACCATATCAGCCCTGCCTCACTGCACATCTGGAGGCTACTGCGCACATATTAAAAAGTGGGCGGGAACGTGGCCCCATGGGCCCCAGGGCTGCAAGGGGCTCGATACATCTTAATCCACCTCTGAGCACACCTCAGACCGACATGGAGTGTGTAACTGGAGAATGGCCTGGGTTCCCTGGCGCCCCACAGGGAAGTCGGGATGCAAGTGTGCAGGGAGGAAGGGACCAAAAGGGAGCAGGATCAACTTGGCAGCTGTTCATATTTAGTTTGCACCTTCTTTGCCACTGTGGAAGGACCAACCAACCTGTGAAGGGAGTGGAACGCAATGATTCATTACTCCCGATGTGCGATGATGGCTTAATTATTTTTCTAACTGGGGAGAGACGCTTCCTGACAGCAGGTGAAAATTAATTCTTCACTGTTTTAAAGAACAATTGGCCCAGGACAAGCAGAAAACCGGAAAAACCTAATTAAAGCAGGAGCCAAATGGAATAAATGGAGCAAGGAGTCTCTTTGCATGCTGCTGATGGATATTAACGATGCCAGGTGAAGGCACCAGCGCTCCCGGCTCCTAGAACTGCACTCACCCCCAGCTGGGCCTTGTCAATGGGGCAGTAACTCAGCACAATTCCTGCGCCTACACAAAGCCAGGGACCTTCCCAGAAGCAGCAGCGTCCTGCATGTGCTGGAGGGAGATGGAAGCAATTAACAAGCGGCGAGCCAGATACACCAGTCCCAGGAATCTCACTGGGGGTTCCTTGCCTTGTCCCCTGAGTGAGAGGAGAAAGTCTCTTCCAATTATTGGGAGCTGTCTGCAGATGGCCCAAGTCCGCTGAGCAATGGAATCCAGCAAAAAATCCATCCCCTTTCTGTTACCCTCAAAAGAGGGCTTTGTCTGGTTCCAGACCTCTTTCACGGTACTGGCTGTATTTAATTCGGCGCTCTCATTTCAGCCGCAGCGGCAGTATTCAGTTGAAATACAATAGAACAATGTCTACAAAACGGCACACTCTTTTCAAGAAACCGTCCCAGCACCTACTGCCTAGACACACCTGCTCTATCCCTCACCGAAAGCGTTTCCCAAGGGCGGGACGGAAAGCAGTCTGAGGCTGGTTCTGAATCTCATTAGGTCAATGATTAGGAACGAGTTGATGTTCAGCAGTTGCCATAGAAACAGCAGCTGGCTTCTACACTTAGAGTAATACCAGGGTTCAGCTCTTCTGCCTGCCCCGGGGTCCAGGGAGTCCCTCAGCGATTCCACTGCCCACCCCCACAGGTTCCTCGGTGCCCACTCGACGTCAGATGGTCCTGCTTTGAGCCGGGGCTGGACTAGATCTGTGGTTCTCAACCTTTCGCGGGTTGCAACATGCTTGGCGGCATGCGCAACCCTACAGGATCCCCAGCCCCCCACCGCCCCCCAGCTCTCCAAAACAAAGATACCGCTGTACGGCAACACAGCACGTGTCCTGACCCAGCAGGGCTAGATACCTCCCAAAGTCCCTTCCAGCCCTAATCTTCTAGGGTCCCTAGTGCACAGCTGACTTTGGGCCTCCGGGAGTTCTGCTTATTGGCCATATTCCCAGGCAAACGGCTGTGCCACACACAGTGATTTCAGTGGAAGCCGCTTTCCAGCCACAGCTCAGAGCATCTGGGCATTGAGTGAAGGGCTCTCCTTCGGCACCTCCCTCACTCATGGTTAGCTGTACTTTATAGACATCTGCAAACATGTTCCAAGGACAACCTGAAAACCTGCACCCTTCCCCACGCCCCATTATATTGCACTGTCTCATGGCACACTCGATGCACCCCTCCTTCCCCCGAGCTCCCTTCCAAGGCCCAGCTAGAACTGCAGCCCAGCTCCAGGCCATCAGCCTACTTTCTACTGCCTCCTCAACAGACCAGCCCTTTCCTGGACTCTTGTTCCATCACATCCTTCTACCCCCACCCCCAGACGTCGCAGTTTTTACAAGCCATTGGAAGCCTTGCTCTGTATGCAGGGCCAGACAGCTCTGCAAGAGGGAGCCATAGGGAACAGGAGAAAAAAAAATAAAAAACCAAACCCAAAGACTGCCTGGCTTTGTCTCCCTCCCCACAACAGGTTTGGAGATCTGTGCAATTTCCTTGGGGGCACCTCGCCCACAGGGAAAGGACCCTCTCCTCTGCCAAGGCAATCAACCAAACCAAATTGGTGTCGCTGCTCGGGGGCGCAAAACGGCCAGTTTGCCACGCTCTGCCATGCAAGTGGTGGTGGGACCTAGCAAGCAGGATTATGACACCACTCAGGCTTTGCCTGGAGGCCTCTCCATCATGGTGGAGGGACAGGTATGGCCATATCCAAGGGTGCTGTGAGCTTGTTACACCCGGTGTGGGGAGCCAGGCCCAGCTCAGTAGGACAGGGCAGCCACACTACAGCGTGAGTGGAGGCCAGAACACTCCGTGGCCCTCCCCATTTCCCTTCAACAGGAACTTTCTTGTAAGGGTGAAGGCTGCTGTTTCGGATTTCGTCCCAGGTCCCCAAAACTCTCTATGCAGTTGTGATATCATGAGCCAACTGAATGTGAAAATCCTTCCAGCCAGCATTCAAGGAAATATTCAGGGCAGAGGCACTTTGCACCCTTTCCTTTACTTTTAACAAATGCCCCAGAAAACCTCTCCTGGGAGGAGTTGTGGAATTTCAGAGATCTGCTACCTGGCGCATAGATTCTAAGGTCAGAAGGAACCAGTACGATCATCTAGTCTGACCTCCTGCACAATGCAGGCCACAGAACCTCCCCACCCACTCCTGCAATAAACCTCTAACCTATGGCTGAGTTACTCACCAACCTGAGACTCTCGAAATTGCACAGCTACAAATGCTGAGCCCGGACCATTTGGCCACAGAGATTCCTGCAGGGCAGCTCTACGGAGCTGATTTTTCTCAGCATTTATGGTCCTCGATTAGGGAAAAGCCAGGTTCTCTCGCAGAGGCCCATAATGAGCACCTTGGGTTCGGGATGCTGATTAAAGGCCACAGGATCCTGCTCAGGACGGCAAATGCAGTTCCACGGTGTATAAGCAGTTGGAGGTTCTTGCTGTCTGTCACTCTGACAAACTCTCCTGCTCGCTGCATCACTTGCTGCCCTGTGCCATTGCTCAGCAGACCTCAGAGCCAGAGAGACTATTCGGCACTTGACATTCAGAGGGAGTGGAGTCAGGCAAGGCCACCGCAGAGGCACACTGCTATTCTCGGCTGCACACGCCTATCACTATGGCAATGGGAAAGGTGACTAGCTACTGGACGGCCAGAGCTGCTTCCAGGCCCAGAAGATGCTGAACTGAAAGTGTGGGGAAATCTGCAGCAGCAATTCTGCTTGGTCCTTCCTCTACCCAGGAATAATTCCAGCAAACGAACTAGACATTTCTACCCATTAACCTTCAGCGGCTATTTAATCTCACTCGCTTCCCACCGCTGCTACCATGTAATAGTGCGGGCCGACAGTCCAGCCAGGGTTTGGCTGCCATGCCCAGGTGCCAACGCAGCGTTGCTTCCCTTACACCTGGGGTAGCTGTTCCTCTAACTTTCACCCCTCTGGAAATGGCAGCAATTCTGGGAGAAAGAGCTCTGCAGGCTTTTTGTTTTTCTGTTTCTCCCCTCATTAAATCCCTTCCTCCTCCCTGATAGTTTGGAATTATGTAAAGGTTAACATGTTTCAGGTTCCACCCAAGTACAGCTAATTAACAAACAGCTCCTCTCAATTCCATTTGATGCCTACACATGTAACGTGGCTGGTTCAATTACCTGCTTCCCCAAGTCATTACAAACCACAGAAAATTAGCTAGAGCAGGTGATAAGAACCCTCCTTTACAGAGTCACAAATCAGCTGATCACAGAACAGGCTCCTCACCCCCCGTCCACAGCATGCGCGAGGGACCACAGCCCTCCATCCTGCAGCCAATTGACTCCCCGCCTCTTCACGAGCAATTGGAAATAGCTCTTGGCAAAACTTCACGATTTACCTGCTCTGTGGCTTAAGTTCAAGTTCTGAGTCATCCGAAAACTGGGCTCACTGCTCCCGCTCACACGTCCTTTAGTGAAATCTCACCCGGTGCTGTTGCCAAGAAACAGAGCCTGTGACAGCCGCTAAAGCAACAGACATGAGCACGGGGTGAGCGGAACACAGTCCCTGATGGGCAGGTTTCCCCGGCCACCTGCAGTAGAGACAGCTTGTGCTGGCCCACGGACGCACGGCAATGACAAGAAAAATCCAGCCGAGCACTCCCCAGGAGCAGGCCTGGCAGAGGCACAGGGCACACAGAAAGGATTAAATCTGCCTACTGAGTGCAAGAGGGAGGAAAACGCAAAGCAGGAGAAATGAGGCTGGTGCCCACAGGAAATGGAGACCTGTCTGCTTCCTTGGCACAGAATCGTTTCCTACATTTCCAAGGCAAGGGGGACATAATGATCATCTCGTCCAACGTCTTGCACAGTGCAGGACGGGGAGCCCCAGCTCCGAGAACCTGGTGACTGCTCGACAATCCAAACAGCTTGTGTTTGAACTAGAGCACCAGGAAGCCAACCAGTCCTGACGTAAAGATCCCGTGATGGAGAATTCACCCTGGGTAAATTGTTCCAGGAGCTAATTAACCTTGGGGTTTCAAGTCTGCCCCATCTGCCAGTTCAGCTGGTCCAGGTTCAAATTCCAGCCACTGGGTCGAGTTAGGTCTTTGCCTGCTAGCAGCGTCCTCTCTCTTCTACACACTGCTGTAACTTCATCTAGGGGCTCTCCCCCCAGCACAGGGCCGAAAACACCAGCCCAGGCACTGACCTGCTAAACCTGCTTCTCTCACTCTCCACAGAAGAGCAGCTCATTCAGCTCCAGGACACAGTGTCTGGGGAAGCCCCGCACCCAGGAGTGCTGAAAACAAATGACAGAGTGCACCTCTACCAACAAGGAGAGCATTAGGGAGCCTGTGAGGGCCCCGGGCCAGGAACAGTTCCTCGGTACCCAGGGAAAACCCAGCCAAGCATGGTTCCGGGCCTAGCTCCCTTTTGATTTCTTTTAAACAAGCATTAACGACTTTCTTGTACGGGAATGAAACTCAGAAGACGCCGGGGCACTGCCTATGTTACTATGTGCAGTCCAGATGTTGACAGCTGTTCTCTACCAGCTCAGAACAGGCGGCCTCACTCTGTCAGGTCAGGGATGCCAGGCCCCAAAATCCAGCTGTAAATGTTCTTCAGAAATTTTAGCATCTACCCAGCTTCCTTCCCACAGGTGCAAACACCTGCTACTCCCTCTGTGCTACAACAAAGACTCTTGCATTTCTGCTCTTGGCAAATGAATCCAGCTGAGATTTGCCTTGGAAGTGGAAGGCAAATGGGTGAACACAAAGATGGGTTCACAGAATCTCAGGAGGTTCTCATGTGGGGCCCTGGGTTCAAAGCCTGCGGATAGTGATAAATGTGTCCGTCTTAGGCTAGTCCTTAGCAAATGATATTTATCCACATAAGCCCAATGTCATCGGCAGAGCTGGGTCAGCCTGGAATGGAAAGATGCCAAAGGGCGTCAGAAGCCAGGACTGAGATGCCCTGGTAAAACGAGGAGGGGGAAACTGCACAGCAGGTGCCTGGCTTGAGGGGGTGCTTTTAGCTGCTCCATTTCATGAGCACCAGTCATCATTTCAGCAACCCAGTCCAATGACCGTCGTCTTCTGGGCATCTTTCCTGGGCGCCCAGAGTCCCCTCCAGTGACAAACAGGCCCCCTTCCACACAAGAGCCTCCAGTAAATGTAAATCAGGAACAGCCTCTTAGAGTAGGAGGCAAATCACTATAAACGAAATCTCTGTTGCTGTGGAAACCATTACAAATAGATTCCCCACACTCCCTGCTTTGTGCGGGGTATCATACAGCTGGGCTCCTTCGCTCTACATTCTTATTACTTTTTAATTATGAATAATTTCCTCCCTTCTATGGGAAGATGGATTAAAACAGAGAACTTTCCAAAGAAAGCCCCTTTAGGGCATATTTCAATATCCAGGAAAGGCACGCACACATTCTGTGGTGTTTACGCCACAAGATAAAGGCTCTCTGCAATTAACCCTTCTCGTTCCATGCCTCCCCTCTGCTTCCCTCTTCCCACCCAGCAAGCTAGCTGCTTTCGCCTGTTCCCTAGCAAAGTTTGCTCCAGAAGAAAGTTAAAGACCAGGGGCACAGGACTGATGAAATCCCTCTCTGCAGAGGGATCAGAACAAGGCCCAGAGCCACCAAGTCCTCCTCCAACCCTGCTGAGTTAGTGCATGACTGTATCCGTCAGCCGTACCTATCCTCTGTCCCCTTCTCCGTCTATGACCCTTTGCTTAGTAGGTCCAGACCCATGTGGAGTGTACGCCCATCAGACAGTCCCAGGACTCTGTCCCTGGCATAATGAGCCCCCAGCATATCCCAGGTGCTTATAGAATAAGGACCACCACCACCATGGCTCCTGCTGTCACACCCCCCCGCCCAGGGCCCCCAGGACTAAGCAGCCCATAAAGCAAGAACTGAGCCTGGAGAAAGAGGAGACAGGCTGCCCCTGTGGGAATGGTTCTGCTACCTTCCTGTCTCACTGAGGAACAAAGGAAATCCTATTTAATGGTTATGTCCTGGAGATTTCATCTGAGGACTGAGATTCACAGCCTTAGCCCTTCAAACCAGAGCAGGTCTTTGTGGCAATCCTCCACTTTCCCACCCAACCCTTCCTATGCAGAACTCAGTCTAGCCTGGACATGGCACAGATCAGTGAAATGCCTGCTTTCGTCCAGTCCAGTTCCTGTCCTGTTCCAAAGTGTGCGGGAACCCCTGAACCAATCATCATTCACACTCTGCAGGCCTCCGAACAGGGAATTCCCACATCAGGAATGATGCTAAGGGGTTAGAGCGCATCAAACAGCTGTTGCCCAGCAGCAGCACAGTCAGGAATTCAGGAAGTGGCAGGTACCCATCCCTAGGATCCTGGGTGGATACAAGCATGCAGATCCACATCTGTGAGAATCAATTTACATCTGACCCATCATCTGTGGTCTCTCTTCTACAGCATGCGCAGCACCCACAGCTCTGCGACCTGTCAGCTGTTTGGAGGCCAGCCCTGCTGCTGATCAGCTGTTTGGGGCCAGCCGCCCTAGGCAGCTACAAACCAGCTGATTGGCGCGGCCCCATGGAACAACTGATTGGTGGCTTGCAGGGGAGCCCTGCCAAACAGCTGATAGGTGGCCACCCTCCACCCCAGAATCTCAAATGCGGGGAAGCAGCCTCAAAGGCTATGAGCTGCAAACATCTGCTTCCCCACTTTGAGATCTGCACCCAATCTACCATCTGCAAGACATGGCCTGCGGGTATAAAGCAGATATCTGCAGATTTGCAGGGCTCGACACTTCCCCCAGTGCTGCATGCCTCCTAGGACGTGGGACATAAGGCTCTCGCCACGTGGGAGCAGTAGGAACAGTGCTATCAAGGAGGATGGCCTGGTTTCCCTGTAGCAAATTATTCATTAGGCTTTTATTTGGGGTTTAAGTGAATTTCCTGCTGACAACACTGGTAACCAACACTCCTCAGTCCCAGGAGAGAGCAGAGACACAGCACAACAAGCTTCCTCTATGCTGTCCTGCTAACGTGCGTCCCCTTTGCCCACCTATGGGGTGCGGAGGGCTCAGCCTCTCAGCTCTGCGGGCAGCTGTCCATGAGGCTTGAGCTAACCAGGAGACCTCACCTAACGCAGCAGCCACGATATGGTTGGCTGCAGGAGCAGAAGGGCTGAACAAGTCACAGAACTAAAGAGATGCACGAATCTTAAAGCATTCTGCAAAGCAGAGCTCCACCTTTGGAGAAGGGATGGGGGGACTGCCAGGGCCTTCCAGAGCAGGATTGCCGCTTG
This sequence comes from Pelusios castaneus, assembly GCA_007922175.1. Taxonomy (NCBI): domain Eukaryota; kingdom Metazoa; phylum Chordata; order Testudines; family Pelomedusidae; genus Pelusios; species Pelusios castaneus. The sequence goes on along the minus strand of ML685805.1, from coordinate 10,756,718 downwards.
GTGAGCCATCCAGCCACTTCCTCCTTCTTTTAAGAAAGTGATTTGTGAACTACGTGTGGGGGCCCCTGCTCCAGAGCAGCCTTCTCACGCGAGTCTGGGGCATCATTTCGTTACCTCCTGTTGTCTCTTTTAAGTCAATTTTTAGTGTTCTGATACTCACCCCCTTTCCTGGACAAATCCCCATGCACCCCAGCAGAACCCCTTTATTTCACTAGCTGCATTCAGAGGTCCCTTTCCTGTCAGGGCCTGAAGTGTAACGCGGGCCCAAGTACAAATGCTGAAGAAATATTATTCAGAGATTTTAAGGCCAGAAGGGACCACTACGATTTAGTCTGACCCCCTGTATAATCCAGGCAGGAGAACCTCACCCATTTATCTCTGCATCAAGCCCAGAATTTCTATTTGAGCGACAGTGTCTTTTAGACAGACAGTCTTGATTGCAAGGCTTCCGGTGATGCAGAATTCACCACGTCCCCAGGTAATTTGTTCCAATGGCTAGAATCACCCTAGTGGTAAAAATGTTCATCAGATTTGTTTTTCCGAGTTTGACAAGCTTCAGTTTCCAGACACTGGATCTCATTAGGCCTTTCCCACTACATTAAAGAACCATCTACTGTCCAAAATCTCTCCCCAAACCTCTGACTGTCCGAAATCTCTCCCCGAACCACTGACTGTCCGAAATCTCTCCCCGAACCGCTGAGTGTCCAAAATCTCTCACTCACACAGACACACCCCCACCCCCTCCGCCCCCTATATCTCTCCCCCATATGTCCCAGACAGGTATACTTTTATGCTCAATATAAGGCAGCTTTCAGACCTCAAGTAATTTTTGTAGTTCTTTTCTGACCCCTTCCTACTTTGTCAGCAGCCTTTCTGAAGTGTGGAAACTCTGAGTGGACAAAGCTGGTCTCCCTAACACCACACACAGAAATCAGGGCGCGTCTCTCCTCTTACACACCTCTCCTTATTATGGACATGCACTGTATTCATCCTACACACTCAGTGGGTTGCCAGGGAAAGCATTTTACCAGCCCAGGACATGAAGTCAAAACCCACCAGCTTGAGAGGGTATGAGACAGGAGCCCGCGCTGGGCATGTGTCTGGGACTCAGCCACTAAGAAATGGAGAAATGTCGCTCTTGTGGTGGATGGAGGCTGTGAATCCTTTGTGCTTAAAATCTGGGCAATTAAAACAGTGCAGCTGCAGCGACAGCAAAGACAGACACGATTTGTTCTTGGGATCCAGACCCAGGGCATTAGGAAGCCAGGGGCCAGAAACACTGGCAGGGAGCCACAGGTCACCTCCTGGCCCCAATTGCTCTGGCGGGGTCAGTTTCACAGAGGCAAGCTCCCAACCACCACACCTCACCTGTGAGCTGGAGTCCCCAGCAGAACTCCCTCTCCTCGGCTCGCTCACACAGCAGAGCAGCAAACAGCTTGGCCGGGGGTGTGGGGAGTAGCAGGGGCCAACACTGCCTGTGTGCACTAGCAGGTTCAACAGAGACACGAAATGCAGCCTCTGGGCCTCCTCTGAAAGGCACCCAGCTAAATCCCCTCGGGTCCCCAGCAAGCCGCAAACCTCCCTCAACCCTGCTGCTTCTGGACTCTTGCTCAAGAGCTGAGGGAGAGCGAGGGGCGGCTCTGTACCCTCGGAGAGGCTGCCAGGAAGGCAGCACTTCGTTCTCTCTCACCCACAGACAAAAGTGGTTCCTCCCCGAAGGCAAGCAGTGTAATAAAAGCCCCAGCAGAGGCTCCCAGTTCCCCTGGATAACCCTCCCGCAAACCAAGTGCATGCGGAGACAGCTCTTTTCCAAGTGCTCATGGACGTGCATCGTCCAAGAGGAGACTCTGGCCCTGGGACAAGGGCAGGGGAGAGGCGCAAGGGGCAGCAGGTCACAGGAATACTCACAGTTTGGCTGGATCCAGACAGCAAATTCCCGCCGATCAGACCTGCCATTTGAAAGAGAAGGGAAAAGGTTTGTGCTGGGCGTGCTGCTGGTACACGGAAATCCCACAAGTCTTCCCCCACTCTCAGAGCCGAGGGAGAAAGCAGGCGGCACCCTTCCCGGTTCCAGGGGTGTCTGGCAAGGAGAGGCGCGGGTGAGGGAACTTTCTACACTCTAGTCCGATGGGGCACAGCCCGTCTTTAATTCCGAGCGGTTTCAGCCACTAGAGAACTAGGTTTTGCTAGCCCTCTGCGGCTGCCTGTGTCAGGGGATGGCCCTGCCCTGGCTCAGGAGGAAGACGCACATCCCAATTCCACCAGCGCTGGGAATCAGCAGGGAGAGTCCCAACCACAGCCGACTAATTATCATGAGCTCATCCCCCTCTCCACTCTCTCCTCTTGCTGCGGGCTGCTGCATCCCCCCACCCCGCCTGGGTGTCTGGGTTTTCAGGCATGTGCTGCTGTTAATGCGACCTGTGTCATCTGTTGGTGGAGGCGATTTTCTCTGGGGACCCCCCTCTGTGTCAGAACAGAGACTTGCAACCCCAAATCATCAACGGGGGAACAAGCCGGCATAGGGAAACGGAAAACGGAAATGTCCACTGCTGTGCCTGGGAGGGTGCTCTGGTGACCCAGGGGGAGGGGGACCCTGGAAGGAGTGGCCTCCCTGACAGTTCGGGGGGGCAGGATGGCTCTGCACACACATGCTCAAGGGCAGAGGTGAGGCTGCAATCATTTATTCCGTCAGGTGCATGAAGCTGAGACGATGGAGACATGGGGACGGCCAAGAGGGCGAGGGGGAGCCAGGCCTTTGGCCACTATTAAATGCTAAACTAAGCAGAGAAGGATGGAGATTCATTATGAGAGTCCCACAGTTAAACAAACAGAGTCCTGGGGCCCTTTTAAAGACTAACATTTATTTAGCGCATGAGCTTTCGTGGGAGAAAATCCCACTTCATCCCTGCATGGGGCATTATGGGAACAGACCCCTACCACACTATTCGTCACACTCCTCAGGAAGGAGGAAGGTCTTGTGCCCATTTCACAAATGGGGAAACTGAGGTGCCCAATAGAGGACTGATTTGCACCAAAGGCTGCACAGTGTGCTGGGAAGAGAACCCAGAAGAGGCCTGGACCCTAGCCTACGGCTTAGCCCGCCAGCCCTTGCTGTCCTCCTTTGACCCCACTGAATTATGCACCTCCCGCGTACACTACGCAGCAGGTGTTGCAATCGCTCCCTGAGAAGAGGAGCAGCCAGAGACCTCTTGCATCTTGTTCTGAGAGCCGAGGGGAGGGTGACGCTTTTTGGCCCTCAGACTTTCTCACCTGCTCCCCCTCCCACCTGGCAGTAATTGCTGTTCCTGCTCTACCCCGGCACAGCTGGCCCCCCCATAATGATCAATAAGAGAAGCAGAATGAAATTACCACATTTTCCAAAATGATCTGTTGAAGTAAAACCATTGACTCCAGTTTCATTAGACCCTGTTGTCCTGGAGATGACTAAGTTGTAAACTATCAGCCAGAAGGAAGGGTCTCTCACCAGTCTCCTCCCCCTCCCTGGGACAGAAAGAGATCAGCTGGCTGCCTGGCATTTCAGTTAACCCCTGGGCTTGCAAAATATCCATCACCAGAGCTGAAAAGCTTCAAGGGATTAAATGAATGATGTGTGGCCCAGCACCGGCCATAACGATTTATTAAAATGTTTCCCAGGTGAGGCTCGGCAAGATGCTGACTCCAGCCCAAGGCCAGCAGGAGCATGGGGCTGCCGCCTCGCTGGCACTGGGAAGAGAGAAGCAGAGATGATGCCTTCCATGCTTTACTTCTACTCTTCTGTCCTGGAGCCCCCAGGTGAAGACACGTATCCAGGAAGCCCTTGTAGGACTGGGGTGAGGATCCCAAGAGCAGGTATGGCCCAGGAGCAGGAAGTCGCTTTCAGGGCTAGTCGGAGAGTATTGGGCAACCATGAACAGCGGAGATCCCCACGTTGCTCCCAGCCCAGGGCTGCCCACGGGCCTAAGGGGAAAGAGCCCAGTGCTGAATGCAGCATTTTCAGAGTCGTGTGTTCCAAGAGATTAGACAGCCAACATGGGGAATGTCATCTCCTCTTGGTGAGAGAGACAGGCTCTGGAGCTACTCAGCTCTTCCTCCGGTCCAAGGAAAGCCCTCCTTCCAACACAGAGCTGTCTACATGGGGTGCACGGGCAATATAATTATAGTGCTCAGCTGACTGATATAGGTCTGTAGGGTAGACCCATCCTACGGCTACTCTGCAATGTAAACCCCCCTGGCTAATCCCTCTTGTGTCAACACTGCAATTGTGTTGACCCAGGGCCTCCGGACCCTGCAGGGCTGGAGGGTTCAAGTTTGAATTAAGCCAGGCCCCAGGCTCCGAGCCCTATTGCTTGGCAGTGAAGGTTTAGCCCCATGGGCCTCAGATCCCGGGGTCAGCTGAAAGTATCCCACAATTCCATGGGACAACTCCTTAGTCCTCTCTGCTGCAAACAGAAACCATTCCCTTTTGCAAAGAGCAGCAGATCGGGTCAGCATTAACCCATTCTCTTCTGATCACTCTGAGCCTGGCTTTGCAACGGAGAGTGCAGCCATCATGTCTTTTGCAAAGCGAGCTGCTTCCAGGTACCATACGGGGAAGCAGTAAAGTTTTCCTACAGTGCACCATGTTCCTAGGGTTAGAGTATCGGGGAGGGGAGGAGCCTTCTTCCACCCCACTTCATGCACTTTCTCGCGAGTTTAGACAGATCATGCAGGATTTCGGAGGCAGTGGTCTCTGTGAACTTTGCTGCTCCACCTAAGCGCCTGCATTACCGAGGGCACGTCTAAACCAGGAGCAAACCCTGTAGAGCCCAGGTCTACAGACTCAGGCTCACGCAATAGTGCTAGAAATAGCTGTGTTGCTATTCAGGTTCAGGCTCTGAAGCCTACCAGCCTGAGTTCGAATAGCAACATGGTTATTTTTAGTACCGTAGCCCAAGGCTGCAAACTGGCTGCTGCTTGCCATGCACATGTACCTTTGTGTACATCCTGTTCACAGCAGCTTTGCACAGGACTCTGAGCGCTTGTCAGAACTCAGCTGGTGTGGGCCGGAGCAAGGAGTGGATCCAAGCTGTCAGGAGGAAGGGAACTCATTTGGTATCCCCGAGGCCTCAGCTCCACTAAAGGTACCCACCCTGCATAGGAACCATTTCAACCTGCAGTCTGGAAAGAGAGAACGTAAGAATGTCCAGTCTGGATCAGACCAAGGGCCCATCCAGCTCAATATCATATCTCCCTACAGTGGCCGATACCAGGTGCTTCAGAGGGAATGCACCAAGTGATCTATCCATTCCTGCCTAGCCCGGCCAGTGATGCTCAGTTCGTGGAGGTTAATCACTGATGGACCTATCCTCCAGGAACTTATCTAGTTCTTTTTTGAACCCCATTGTAGCCTTGGCTTTCACATCAATATTTGGCAAGGAGCTCCACAGGCTGACTGTGGGTTGTGTGAAGAAATACTTCCTTTTGTTCGTTTTAAAGCTGTTGCCTATTAACTTCATTTGGTGACACCAGGTTTTTGTGTAATGAGAAAGAGTAAATAACACTTCCTAATTTACTTTTTTCACACCAGTCATGATATTACAGACCTTTGTCATATTTCCCTTTAGTCCCTGCAGGTACCGAGACTTTCCCTTTTACCCCACAACCACTTACTTTACTTAGAGCCTTTAGTGAGGGACCTTGTCAAAGGGTTTCTGAAAAACTGAGTACACTATATCCACTGGATCCCACATGTCCACATGCTTGTTGACACCCCCCCCCAAGCAATCTAGTAGATTGGTGAGGCATGATTTTCCTTTACAAAAACCATGTTGATGCTCCCCAACAAACTGTATTCATCTATGTGTCTGATAATTCTGTTCTATTCTGTTCTTTACTGTTTCAACCAATTTGCCTGGTACTAAAGTTACCAGCCAGTAAATGCTGGGATCACCTCTGGAGCCTTTTAAAAACATGATGTCCTTCCTATATATTTTGTACCCTGGAATTTCTGTGTCCCATTGATTATCCTCATTCTACCAAGTTCTGTGATGTATATCAATATCCTCATTTAGCACAAGGTCTCTTCTTCGTTAGACTTCTAGCATTTGCACAGAAGCACTTTTTTAAAATGGCCACTTTTTAGCTATCTGCCATCATGTGATGTAATTGAATGGGACTTTTTCATTTGAATGTTTCTCATTAGATCCTAGCCATATTTTATCCTCTTCCAGCCTCTCCTCCTTACTCAGATATAGAGAATCTCCATGAATAGATCCTTCCCTAAGGGATATCTCTGTCTGAACCATGTGCTCCTTGCATCTGTCAGCTTTTCCCCAGTCCTTTGTTTAAAAACTGCTCTATGACCTTTTTAATTTTACAGGCCAGCAATTCAGTTCCATTTTGGTTTAGGTGCAGCCCATCCTTCCTGTACAGGCTCTTCCTTCCCCAAAAGGCTCCTCAGTTCCTAATAAATCAAACCCCCTCCTCCCGACACCATCATCTCATCCACACATTGAGATCCTGCAGTTCTCCCTGCAACTACATGTGGAACTGGAAGCATTTCAGAGTGTTACCATGGAGGTCCTGGATTTCAATCTCTTACCTGGCAGCCTACATTTGGACCCTGGGACCTCTCTCTTATCCTTCCCTATGTCACAGATCCCCATTTGTACCACGACCACCAAGTCTGCCTAGATGTCTCAAGAGATATGCAGTCTTCACATCTGGAAACAAGTCAGGATGCAGTTCTCCCAGTCATCACAAACCCAGCTGTCTATGTTCCTAATGATCATTACCTGCCTTTCCAAATAACAGGAGTCCCCCCCCCCCCCCCCTGAGAAGTACCCTCAGTGGGAGAGGACACCAAGACATCATCTGGAAAGAGGGTCCCAACTATGGGTTCATTTCCCTCTGCTCCAGTTTGATGTTCTCCTTCCCTGAGATTTTCCTCTGTCACAGCCACAGACCTGGTTCTGAAAACTCCTCTGGAGACTCAGTGGTGGCTCACAGGAGACAAGCCTGGCAGGCCCTGCACATTCTGGGAGAGCAAATACCTGGGGGGATTCTTACAGCATGTGCCACACCGGGGAAGCCTGGACAGGATCCCTGGGGGAGGCTTGGCACCTGAGAACCACTGGCTAAGTCACGCAGACAAACGCCCAGCACCTGTAGGTCTTGGAGAATGGAGGTACAGCATGTGGCCAGATGTGCTGCATACACTGGTGTGGGGAATTATGGCAGTCCTCACGACTGGGCCATATACGAGTCCTGTCCATAGATCTGTGTGCAGTATAGACAGGGACTCTCCAAAAGGGTGCTGGCAGGGGTGCAACTATGCAATTGCACCCCCTCTTCTGGTATTTGCAGGTACCAGCATGCTGCAGCGAGGTCTGCCAAGGACATCTGGTTTCCCAAAGGGCCCATATTTTTGGCGAACACCTAGCCATTTGTTCCACCTCAGATTCGATATGAGAAACCCTTCTGACTGCTCTGCCCATTCAGCTCCTTCAGATCAGCATCCTGCCAGCTGCCTTCCCATCCTGTCGAGCAAGAGCAGCACGCCACAGTTACCTGAGGGCTTGGAAGAATCCAACATGCCTAAGTGACAGCTGTCCATCTAAATACTTCTAAAGCAGAAGTTCCATGTCAGTGGGTCCCCTCCCCGTTCCTCCAGATATCCAAAGAGCCCATTACATCAATAACTTTCGGCAGGAAGGATGGCTGGGGGACAGGAAGGCCTCAGGTTCCTGTGAGCAGCAGCTGCCAACCAGCACTGCTCTAATCACGCATGCACTGGGTGTGCACTCAGGCCCATGGCCTGCTGACAACCTTCCTTCCTCCACTGATCTGTGCACTGTATTCCAGTGAGCAAAGCCGCGCCAGTGCCGTATGCCGTGCTCCAGTGAGCAAAGCCGCGCCGGTGCCATGCACTGTATTCCAGTGAGCAAAGCCGCGCCGGTGCCATGCACTGTATTCCAGTGAGCAAAGCC
>ML685805.1:10737886-10748741 GCA_007922175.1 Pelusios castaneus | reverse complement strand
AGCAAAGCCGCGCCGGTGCCATGCACTGTATTCCAGTGAGCAAAGCCACGCCGGGGCCATGCACTGTATTCCAGTGAGCAAAGCCGCGCGGGTGCCGTGTGCCACGTTCCAGTGAGCAAAGCCGCGCCAGTGCCGTGTGCTGCGTTCCAGTGAGCAAAGCTGCGCCAGTGCCGTGCACCGTGTTCCAGTGAGCAAAGCCGTGCCAGTGCTGTGCGCTGCACTCTAGTGAGCAAAGCCGTGCCGGTGCCGTGCACTGTATTTCAGTGAGCAAAGCCACGCCGGTGCCGTGCGCTGTGTTCCAGTGAGCAAAGCCGTGCCAGTGCCGTGCTCCAGTGAGCAAAGCCGCGCCGGTGCCGTGCGCCGTGTTCCAGTGAGCAAAGCCGTGCCAGTGCCCCGTCTGGGCATCATTTCCTTCCCCTCCCTGGCCCAGGAGTGCTTTCTGTTTCTTCCCTTCCCGTGGCTCTCTGCACTAACACACGGACATGGCCCTCAGCGCAGGAGACTGATGGGCTGAGCAGGGAGCCCGTCTCCTGGCATTGCCCGGGAACAACGCACTCCCTCAGCTAGGACACACAGGAAGATGGCCCAGGCAACACGTGGCGGGGGGAAAGCACAGATTCAGCTGTCGACAGCAGCAGTCTCTTTTGCTCAGCTTTGGTCCTGCCACGGGGGAATGTGGGCCAGGACGTTGAACATTTGGGACAGATGATCAGATTCCACCCCACTTCCCAGGGGAATAGAGGTAGCTGAGGGCGTCTGTGGCAGGCATTCAGCATGCCCAGAGAGCGAAAGAAGGCCTGGGAACGTGCCGAGAGGGTGGAGGGGAGTAATGGCAATGGAAGCTCTGATTTATTTATGACACTCAAGGGGCTTGCCCCCAAGAGCAGAGACTTGGGGTTATCCGGCCAAAATGACAGGGCCATGTGCTTTGAATAGGTAAGTGCCCGAAGTTGTCTGTTCCCAGACAAGGAAGTAGGGCCACCACGGGGCCCCCCCTCCCCAGGACAGAGCAGCCCATGGGTAATTCTGGCTTCACCCTCTTGGCAGCTGGGAAATCAGTTTCCCTTTATTTACAGAACCCTGAATTTCTCCACTAGATACTAAGTTCACACCTACCGCGTCTGTTGCTCAGCGGTGTGACTATCCTGCCCCCGAGTGACAGACGTCACAGCGCTTTTGCCACTGGCGAGGAGTGGCTTTCTCAGGCTGAGGGGAGAACTCTCTCGCTGACCGAGAGCACCTGCAGCCTGTACTCATGGAGTGGGCAATCCATCCTACCCCCATAGAGCAGGACTGTACTTCCTTCCTCACGCAGACACCACGAGTGGACTTGCCATCTGCTCCGGGTTAGTGGGACTCCTGCTCTGCATGTCCCCAGAGAATGGGAAACAGTTGCCTTCCCAGGCACATACATGCATGCACAGCATCCAATAAATCTGTCCCCCTTCACACTTTCCCTCCTGGTAGAAAGCACAAAACACAAGTGGGATGAGATGCTCTGGCCCTGAAATGAGCATTTCCTCTTATACAGCTGAGTGTTGGCTTGTATCTTCAGCAATTTCAATCTACAGGGGAACTACTTTTTACTTTGTACCAGGCAGGCACAACTCTCCCACAAATCAAAGCACTCCACAATGTAGCTAGAGTCTCCCTCCTCCACTGTCAGAGCACACCCTCCAGCCCAGAGCAGCCTGCACAGACTGATGAAAGTGTTGGTGAAATGCCAGCCACCTGGCTCTTCCGTGTTAATCCAGCACTGACGGAGAACGAGCTCTAGTCGTTACAACAAGGAATGGAGGTAGGACTCTTAACCCCAGATTTCTGAAGATATTTAGACACTGTTGCATTCAGTATTGCAACAATTAACTGATTTAGGAGCCAAAAATCTCATTTTCAAAAGGGATTTGATTTCACCTTTGTGCCTAAATCCCCTTTGAAAAAAATAAGATTTAGGCTCCTAAGTCTGTTAGGCATTGTAATGAACTCAGCAACACTTAAATACTGGGCCTTCGAGGGAAGCTGGTGTGGCATAATTCACAGCTGATCAAATGCTTTGAGCTCCTCCCCACTACAGTATCTAAGCAGCGTTCTGGGATAGAAGGGGAAATGTTCATTACTCTTACACCTTTCCCACCGCTGCCTGCATGCAAGAGCAAGGCATGAGGCTGAGAACAACCAATCAGACCAGGGCAGGCCAAGAGCCTGGGTTAAACTCAGTCCCGCATGTCAGGGTTATTTTACTTTCTGAATACACTGCTGCAAGTCAGCCCACACGTCCATGTGCCCCACGAAATAGGGACTAGGCTGCCCCTCTCCCCCCACACGTGCATGATGTCAAAGGAACTCAGCCAGGATCAAGAGGACCAGCTTGCAGGTGTCATGCCAGAAAGATGTAAGGTGAATTGGGGTGTGTGCGGAGCAGCCCCTGCAATGTGATGGCTGTGTGCAGCAATACGAATTTGTCAGGCACTTCTCTCGCTGCTGCCAGATATTGGTGTCCTGCTCTGTTATGAGGATGTGAAAAATCCGTAGACATTTTTCTGCCGGTATCTATAAAGCAGGAGTGGGGAAGAAGTGAAGAAGACACCACAACCTTCTCTCTCAGACACCCCCCCACCACAGCACCAAAGAGCTCTATAATGAGACATGGTGAAAATCAACTTCTTCATACAGGTTCCCGAACTGGGCCCCATTCCCTGCATTTGCTACTTCCTCTCCAGTTCCCTTCAGCGCCTGCAGCCCTCACCAGGCCACTTTGCAGTCGTATTGGCCCCTTCGGTTTGGGATCCTCCACACCCAGAGTCAAGACTGACGTCATACGGAAGGAACACTCCTCAGAAAGACACCAAGCAGAGAGCAGGGGCCAGGGCGGATAGAGATCACCAAACCAAGTCCTCAGCGCCGGACAGGTCTTCTATTTCAGGGGGGAGGAAGGGCGAGGGCTGGAAAGAACACACAAGGGAGGCTTCTTAAAACTGGGTTCTTGGTGTTCCTGGCAAGCTGTGGATTTGCTGTTATAGCTGCTCTTTGAAATGCTAATCAGAGAAGCGCCACTCTCCTGAAAAGGCTTTGGGTATGGAGCCTTTTTGTTTGAGGGTGTGGGGGTGCAGAAGGCGCCCTAGGACCCTTGAGTAACAGAGGTAAGAAATGCAGGGATCTCTCATGTCAGGATGACAGTGGGAAAGGAGAGAAAGCCGGCACAGAGCCCCAAACATTTCTGAGTCCAGAATTCAGATGGTTTTTTCTATATACAAATGCACCACTAGAGGGCATCACACGCTTTCCAATCAGGATCCCTGCATCCCTTTCCAGGTCCTTGTCCCCCTGGGACCCCATCTAACTGCTGACCCCAGCCCAAAAGCCTGGGAGGGCTGAGGAGCCAAAGAAGCGGTTCGCGTGCTGAGTCAGTCCAGGGGATATGGCAGAGAGCGAGGCATGGCCTCTTTGCCCGCCGGCCTTAACGGAGAGAAAAGTCACAGGAGGGTACTCCATCTTTCAACAAAATGCAAGAATGGCTGCAGAATGTCTCCTGCTCGGTCAGAGCTGTCGCCATGGCATCTGATATTTGACCAGACTTCTCTGCACACCTGCTGTCCCACACACAGATCACAGGCAACCACCCAATGGGACCCCCCCTCCCAATCTGATGACCTAGGCCCTAGACCAGTGCTTTTGAGTTCTTGAGACACTGGACAGAGCTGCGAGTGCCCAGACCCCTCCTTCTCACCTGAAACCTCCACCCAAAAATTCAGTGCGCCCACTTTCCATACCCAACCCACGTCTTACTCTGCAGAGAAGGCAGCTCAGCTCTCCAACGCCACGTGTGTTCCACTGCCGGATATTGCCATAAAAAAAGCGCCTTTCGACGGGATTTGATCAAATTCTCCAGCGTTGTCCTGAGTCTGTCTGTCTGCTGATCTTTTGCACCACATCTACCCTCCTCTTTCCCTCCCGCCAGTCCAACAGGCAGCCCCGCCTCCAAGGCAGGGAAATTATTAGGCCAGTTTCCAGCTGCACCAGAGTTTAAAAGGTGCTTTCTCTGGGCGAGGCTCCTCTCCCTCAGCTCCTGTTGCCATCAATACTGGAGGGGTGCTTCGGAAAGCAGGGAGCTGGAGAGAGACTGGTGTATTGATTGGGGAGAACACCAGCTAACTTAGGGGCTCAGCTCTATCTAGATGGGGCTGAAACTGTTGACTAGAGAAGCCATCGATTGGTGGCCACACCAGAGACTCTCGGTGGGCTGCAAGAGAAGAGAAGCAGAGAGAATTCGTAAGAAACAGAGCCTGAATTCATATGCAGGACGTGCCACCAGAAAATCGCTCCCACTCGTCACTGTCTCATTTCCTCCTTGCTGCCTCGATGCTGACCGTCTGCAAACCCCTTCTGCCAGGTTGTGAAAACCTCCCCGTGAGGTTCACTTCATTAGGTGGGAGGGAAAGGGTGCAGAAGGCCTGGGAAATGCTGCCTCTCTGTTCCCCTTTATCCCATTTGCCCTGCTCACCCCAAGGAGATGCCGTTACTGTACAGTCAAGCCAGAAATAGCAGCCACAGCTGGGGGGGGTCCACATCCCCATTCAGACCACGGCACTCAAACCAATGTACCGTCTTTTACAAGGGGTCCTGGGAGCCCCTCCAGGCAAGGTTCCTTCTACTGAGGACTTTGGTCTCAAAGGGCTCTCTGTAACTTGAGGACTAAATGGCAATTCCAAAGCTTCCTAGGGACAGCCGGGGTCCACGGGGCTGTCTGAGCCCATCACCTGGACACCTGCCTTCCAGCACTACCGGAGACTCCAACAAATGGGTCAAGGGGCCAAGGTAGAAATCACTGGCTACTAGGCATCGCCCAACGTCCCAAACAGCCTTACCCAGGTGAGTGACACGGCCCAATCCACCCCAAATCACAGCACTCTCTCTGTGACTGGCTTTCACTCGTGGCCATATGTCAAACCTAAGTGACAGCTGGTTTGCTAGAAGACATGCCGCTACGCCTCAGCTTTGTAGCAGCCTCTTGGAGGCTTGCCAGACCACGAGGAGGTTCCTGGGGGGCATGCCACGCAGCCTCACCGCTCCTGAGACCAGCCATTCAGCAATTCCAACTGGGCTAGACTGCTGGTTCAAGACTGGGGCGCTGTCCGGGATCAACGCTCCTCACGCAGCCTTTGCAGTGACCCTCAGTCACCTACAGCACAGACAGGAACCCGTCAGTGAGCAGAGAGAAAGGGAGGTTGCAGCAAAGTCCATCCAGGTCAGCCCAGAGCCCTGTCGAGCTGGACTGAACTCAATATTGAGACTCTGGCCACATCCACACTACCAAATTATGTTGGGCCTACATCACAGCCAACCAGCCATCACATGTGCACACACACCTGGCAGTGAGTGTCCTCCCCAAGAGTCCCTGTAGCAATTTCCTAACATCAGTGGGGGCACGTGGGACGGCTCCTGAAAGCCAGTAAGAGTCAAAAAAGGCAATGCAGAGCCTACATCCTCTGCCAGCCCCTCCCGCCAGCAGGTGCCAGGACAGATCCAGCAGAGGAGAGGAGCCACTCCGAATGGGCGCCCATGCCATCTCTGGCAGTCTGCCGAGGGTTGCCGACCGCTGGCCTACACTGACACTGTGGTGAGCTAATCGCATTGACCAGGACGCTACCCAGCGGGGAGGCGGTGCTATGAAATTGGCCCAGAGAGGCACTTCCGTTGGCCTGAAGCGGAGTCACTTCACAGCTAGGTTGACGCAGGGCAGCTTCCATTGACCCAGCTGTGCAGCAGGCCGCTCTGTCTTTCTCAGGCTGCCCTCAGTCAGCTCCCAGAGGAGAGAGCTCCAAGCTTGCTACAGGTGCCAACACTCAGTCTCCCACCTAACAACTCAGTCGACTCTTCCCAAACTGGAGCCTTGCTTTGCTCAGCTTCCCTGCTGAGAGGAGGGGACTCCAGAAGTCCATGGAGCATGCATTGCTTCTCTGCTCCCCTTCTTGATCTCGTTGGTTTCAACTACCCAGACAAGGAAGTGAGACACACACCTGTGTCTCTAAGTCTGCCCTGAGAGCAAGCGTAATCCATTTCCCCCACTGGATAGCCATGCAACATAGAGGAGAACCTGAGACACACAAAGGGCTCATGCAATATTGTTAACAAATTCCCAAACCTGCCTCATGTATAAATTGTGCGTGCCTCACTGCAGGGACTGCCCCCTTTCAATACTGCCCATTATAGGCAAATTATTTACACACAGGCAGCATTTGCTCAAGAGATTCCTCAAGGTTGGGAAAGCAGGCAGCAAGGATCCATGCCCAGACCCAGGTGCATTGGCAGAGCGAGCCTTGAACAAAAGATGGTGTGGCCACAAAAGGGGAAAACCATTATTTAACCAGATCCCAGGTCCACCAGCATTCCAGGAAGTCCTCTGGGTTTGTAGTCACCCTTCCTTGGACAGACCTCATGGGCAGAGCCAGGAGAAGCAGGCATCGTTGCTCCTGCCTTTAGCCAGGACTCGCGGTGATTTACTGGCACGTGCACCACTCACTTTGAAAAGTAAAATTAGGAGGGGGAAAAACGTTAAAAAATGCCTTGGTATCATCCCATGGGCAGGAGGCAGGAAGGGGAAGTGCTTTTTGCGTCATTCACTTTTTGTCATGTAATCACACATGGCCCCCTTGAGCATTACATTGCTGGGTCCCAGCCTGGCTGCTGGGAAATCCACCTCGTGGAGCGCAGGGAATGTGTGCATATAAAACGGTCCCCTACTGAATGCTAGGCTGTGACAGAAAACTTTCACTCCTGCTCTGTTCTGCCAAGGAGACAAGATTTCCTCTCACATGAAGAAGCTCATGAACCAGTGGGGCAATGCCAGAGTCTTTTCAGAGAAACGTTAATGATGCCCAAAGAAGAGCCAACGATGTGTCATGCGCACACTTTGGGCCACTCTCATGGACTACACGATCAAAGTTCCACAGCGGGGCAGCTCTGTGTCACGGACGGTGGGTGTGTGTGGATACCTCTGGGGAGCAAGGGGCAGGGGTATGTCTCTCTTTCTTCACTACATGCCAGTAAGTGGAGTTAGCACGGATCAGGCCCAGGTGTCTGAGGGTATGGTTGGGCGGGGGGACCACAGGCATTTCAGTTAGATTACTTAGGGATGCACTGAAGACCTCAAAGTTCCAGGGATAACATTTTCCCCATTACACTTGTACCAGCCAGAGAGCAATCCCCAGCCCTTAATATTTTGTGATCAAACCCTGCCTACTGTAAATAATAGAGATACATGAACCAACGGGGAGCTCAGCAGCTGCCAAGGGATTAGAGCAATGATTCATCCAGCATCCAAGGCCAACAGCAAATGTTTGAGAGGAAGGTGTAAGACCCTGTAATGGACAATTATACAACTTCCTACAGACAAATGTCTTCCAAATATCTCCCTTAATCACAGACAGGCAGTGTTTGCCTTTTGTCCTGATGGTAAGTATCGCATGCCCATTTTATCCTCGTCAACAGAATTGTGGATATTTTGATTAGCCATATAAATAGCTCTTCCCTTCTGAAATCCCATCAAGACCTTTGCTTCAATAGATCTTGTGGCAGCAAGTTCCCCCAGCTAACTATGCTTCGAAAACCATTGCATTATCCCAGTTTAAACGCGCGGCTTTTTAAGTTCACTGTTCTGACCTACGGCAGTCAGGAGCCCTCAGCTGCCTGCTCTCTCTTCCACTCTTTCTGAGACTAGCTGAGCAAACCCAAACGCAATGCACTTGCCCACAGTAGAAGGGGGCTGAGGTGCTAGGCAAACCCCTGGCTTTAGTGAGATGGGAGAACAGAGAAAGTGCAAGTTAATCTGTCCCTAAGGAATGCCAGTGGGACAAAACACGGCCATGCTGGGCAGACAGCTCCAAGAAGCCAGGCCCATGTGCACTGGGCAATTCACACCGAGAAACACTCAAGTCTACAACTTTCATTACAGGCACTGCCACGCATCATGGCCAGATCCCCAGGGAGCCTCCCCAGCACGGCAGCGCTGTTTCACAGCAGAAGGGATTTACCCAACGGGGTGGCGAGAGTTCAAAGGGAGGACATCACATTTACCCCATCCTCACTGTGCACTGAAACTTACGGTGATGATGACAGTGCATCAAAGCCACTTTCCCCCTCCGAGCCCTCGAGAACTTGGCAGCACAGTTCAGGGCTCTCTCTGTATTCTGTTCCCATTGCTCTTTGTTCGCTCCACACAGAAACCAGAGCTGCTAGTCGGAGGGAAAACCTCCATCCCATAATAAACAGCATGAACTATTTATAAACCTGAAAACATCTTTATTATTATTTTTCCCCAGCAAAATCTCGCACAATACTGTTAAATACACCCCACTAAGGACCCGCAGGTCTGCAGTGCTGATATCGCTTCCTCAGGCAATGCCCAGTGGAACAGATGGGAGAGTGGGCGTTAGGTACCAGCCTCCTGGCAATCTGAACATCTGTTACCGTTAGAAAATGCTAATTGCCATCAATCAGGACAGCACCTTCCCACATTTACATGCAAGCACAAAAAATTACGTCTAAATTTCTCTGAGCGCAACACTCGCTGCATGCTAAGTAACTGGAGCGACTCAGATGCTGTCTGCCTGGTCTGGGCAGCTCCGCTACATCTCCATGCCCAGGCACACTCCCCATCACTGGACTTGCCCACCTTCCCCAGTGCGGGGCAAATGGCAGGAGAGCTAGAAAGAAGAGCTCTTGCTCTCCTTCCTCCTCCCTTCGTTGTGAAAGCATGATTGAAAACACCCCCACCCCCAACTGGCCCCATTCCCTAACTTCCGGTACAGGCAGGAGCCAAGTCTCTCAAATCTCAGTGCCTTGGTGCACATCAGAGCAATGAATCCTGCTAAAAGGCAGATTCAGGGGAGACTTGACTGATCCCTCTCTCCAAGTTCTGCAGAGTAACTGGGTGTTCTTCTGTTGCCTGGTCCTCTCCCACATGGCAATGGGCAGGGACACATTCCCATTAGATTTACACCCCCTCCTGCCAGACAGGTCACAGAGCACTGAAGACGTTTGTTATGGGCTGTGGCTCTCCCTCGCCCCTCACCAATTCCTTGATGAGAGAAATCAGGCGTTTCCAACATGACTCTGCCGCACAAAGTCAAGCTGCCACAGGAGCACTCTATGGGCCTGCACGCACGGGTCCCAAAGACCGACCGAGAGTACGCCATATCTTCAAGTGCAAGGTCTTTGGGGGAGTGACCATCCGTAGTCTCTCTTCTGGAGAGACTCAATCACATTATTGGCACTCAGATATCAATGGCCTTAAATATCGTTATGCAGTTCAGTCCTGACCTTCTGCAGCCCCGGCTTTTCCAGACCCATTAAATCTCCAAACACCTTCCGCTAATCCTCCTCACTGCTTCCCTGCAGCCCCTCTCATGACGGCAAGTCAGAGCCTCCTTAGCAGAGCCTGTCAACAAGTCTCAAAGGCCCCTTAAAAAGGGGGCATTGGTGCTAATGGCGAGGGGGGGGTTGCACAGTAGAGAACCCACCTCAGTGCTACTGGGTCCCCATTAACCACAATACAGGAACCTGGAGACCAGAACGGGGTTCAGAAAAGAAGTAGGTGCAGTCGTGGGGGACACGACCATCAATGGCTATTAGCCAGGACGCACAGCGATGGCTAACCATGCTCTGATCTTTGCCAGAAGCTGGGAATGGGCAATAGGGGAAGGATCACTGGATAATGACCTGTTCTCTTACGCCCCCTTAAGAGTCAGATTTCTGTAAGACAGGATACCGGGCTAGACGGACCCCTGGTCTAATCCAGTCTGGCCATTCTTATGTTCTTAGCAAAACGTTCCTAGCTCTCCCGAGAGAAAAACAACGGGAGTCCTGTGGCACCTTAAAGACTAACAAATTTCTTCGGGCATAAGCTTTCGTGGGCTGCAACCCACTTCATCAGATGCATTCAGAGAGAGCACAGGCAAATCCGAGAAAAAAAAGGACACCAACCTGGTTCATCAGATCGATCCCCACACATTCTCTGAAGGGTCACATCTGACTTCATGTCTCGTTACTGGCGCGGTGGCAGAGGGCTTTGTCTTGGCTGGCAGCTGTTTGAGCCCTACCGAGAGCTGCAGCTGGGTCCCTGAGGCCCCTGGCACATCAGACTCCACCGTGGATATAAGAAGGTGGAAGCCGTCCTTGGGCCAAGGAGCTGGGCCCAAGGCAGACAGGTGCTGAGGAAAGGAAGGGCAGCAGGACAGGGACGGCACCCACAGGAAAACCACTCAAGGCAGTTTCTGCTGTTCCCAGAGACGGCTTCTCGGGGAACCATGGGCTGAGCGCTCCCCTGGGTAGCGCCGCTGAGTGAGTACAGCAGGGCGAGCCCAACACGGCCCCTAGTGGCCCTGCCCTGCCCCCGTCTCTCTTCACCTGTATTTCCAAGAACAAAGCCCTCCCCTCCTGGGGGAAGGACTCACTCTGGTCCCCATGAGGCGGGTGGGAGGGGTGCAAGGACACCCCCCGGGGGGGGGCAAAAACTGCTCCTGCCCCAGCGTCGCTGAGGCCCCCATGCCTTTCCCGGAGGCCCAGGCCTCCCTCTGACCCTGCCCACAGGCCTGCTGGTTCGTCCTGCCTTCCCCGCGCATCCCCCACCCCTAACTGGGCCAGGGCTGAGGTTCCCCTCACCTGCACCCTGACCAAGTGCCACAGAAGCTTCCAGTGCCCACGTTCCACTGGCCGCTGCATTCCTCCTGAGTGACCGTCCAACGTTCCTCTGCTCCCCTAGCCCATCACCCACCCTGCGCTGCGCCCTCCTCCCGCTCCCCTAGCCCACCGCCCACCCTGCGCTGCGCCCTCCTCCCGCTCCCCTAGCCCATCGCCC